>PVLC010001778.1:0-86585 GCA_004027655.1 Graphiurus murinus | reverse complement strand
ACAGGAGGGGGCTGAGGGTGGGCCTGCTGCTCTAGAAGTAGACGGCACTGTGGGAAAAGGGGGGACACAGGGCCCCTCCTTCCTTCTGGAGAGAATGGGCCCCAGGTTGTGTTAGTCAAGGACAAGGCCTGCCTCCCTCTACTCCCTCTGCGCCCGCCTGGCAGGGCCTTTCAGAGCAGGGAGGGGAGGGAGGGTGTCACACTTTCCCAGAAAGGAGTCCAGGAGGAGAGAGAGCCAGGCCCCCTCCAGAACAGAGCAGCTTTCATGGGCCCTGCCCTTGGCCAGCTCCTCTCGGGAAGCAGCGGGCAGCACAAGAAAGGGCTGCTTTGCCCGGAGCAGTAGCAGCAGCTAAGAGTTGCAGAGGGAGAAGGGGGAGGGCCCTGAAAGGAAGCGCCCGCCCTCCTCTGCCCTGCCTTGAGGCCTCATTGCTGGGTGGGGAGGGAGGCCGGGAATGAATTACTCTCTTCACTAACAGCCTGGCTTTCACCCCACTCAGGCTGAGCCAAATGCAGCAAATCTGGGCCTGCCCGCTGGGCCAGACTCCCTGAGCCTGGGAGGGAGAAAGAGTGGGAATCTGGGAAGGTGCCCACCTCCCCGCAGGAGGACCAGAAGGGGGCAGGAAAGGGACTGGAGACAGGGCGAACCTGGAAAGTCCAAGGAAGCCCTGGGGGGTTGCAGAAGGAGGAAGAAGGAAAGAAGGAGGGGGAGTTTTTCCCCTCTGGCTCTGGCATCAGCTCCTGGGGACATGGAGACAACCCTGTCCCCAAAGCTGTTGCCACCCCCCAGGCCTAGTACCCTAGTACCTGTCAGCCCTGGCTTACTGATAGGCACCCCAGGTCCCGCATCCCACCCAAAGTAGGGGCCCTGCGAGACCTTTGAGCCCCACCCCAGCTCTGACTTTTCCTTCTTCATGCTCCCCCCGCCCTGCCCCCCAGGAAGAGAACATGCTGGGCAGGGGACAATGGTGGGTGACAGAGCTCCAAGACTGAGGCCCTGGGGGAAGTGAAGAGGAAGAGGCCACTGAGCAGGAAGGGGGGGAGGAACAGAGCCCTCTGGGAGAGGCCCGCCCCACTTCCTAAACCCCAGGGAGGGTTTCACTTTACACAACACTACTGAAATCCTAGAGTCCACCAGTAATAGAGGGGTCCCTTGACTCTCCCCATTTGTGTGTTGGGGGGAATACTGGGGATTGAACCCAGAGGCATTCTACCTTTGAGCTACATGCTAGACCCCCAGCCCGATTTTATCTCTTATTTGGAAACAGGGTCTCACTAGGTTGGACTCTCCCTACTTCTCAGAGAGAAATTCAGGGTCTTCCAGGCCCTATAAGGAGCTTCCTGCAAAGCTGGACTCCCTCTTGGCGGTCAGACTGACCCAGAAGGAAGGAAGTTGCGGCCTCTCCCACAGGCCCAGCTTGGGAGCAGCTTTCCTTCTTGGAGCATCTATCGAGGAATGCAGGAGGGAAGGCAGGGCCTCTGTGGTGCAGGCTCCCACCAGGACTCCCCCTGCTTTGGGGGTAGGGGAACACACAGCTTGGGGCCCCTTCACTCTGTAAACAGGCCTCATCCTCTGTGCCCAGAGCTGTGAGCTGGATGAGGTCTGGCTCTTTGAGTTCCCAGGCTTGTAGGAGATGAAGACAAGACAGACACAAGACTTGGTTGGCTGTATTATGGGTCATAGCAGAGGCAGGCCTGGCCCACTGACTTTGGGACAGGATCTAGGCTGCTCAGGCCCCCACGGCAAGTCTCCAAATCTGAGACTCAGTGGTTAGCCTTGGCCTTGGTAGGAGACGCTGAGGGTATGGGGTTCTGAGAAGGCCATCCTGGGATGGGATTGCTGTAACAGGTCAGTCAACGAAGCACCAGCCAAGTACACAGCTACCATACTACTGCGGTCGAGGCCTGGGGTCCCTCAGCTATCCCAGGGAGGCCAGGACATCCCACCCAAAGGAAGGTACCTTCATGAAGCTGCCCAGGTGGTGCTCCCTTCAACTGCCGAGTGGCCAGCCTCCTGCCATTCTGACACAGCCTCATCCCAGCTTCTGATAGGAGCCTCTTCACCCACCCTCAGCCCCTTCCTGCTCGGTGCTGACCTGGGCACCCCGAAGGGGCCTCCAGACAGTGGCCACAGTGGTGATTCCATGGGTGAAGTCAAGAGCCTCCACTCCCTCCTCCCAGCAGCACCCAGGCAGACAGAGGCCCAGCAGGCAGATGCCCGCAGGGCAGAAAACTCTAGGAGAAGAGCCCCCGGGGTTCTTTTGCCTTGGGCACTTGAGCACAGATGTCTAGACAGTGCCTCACCCCCCATGTGGGCTGAGCCTCAGTGGGCTGTGGGAGACCTTCGGCCATTCAGCAGCTCCAAGCCAGGCCTTGCCCCTGGACAGTGGGGAGCAGGGGTGCTGCTTCCAGGAGCAGCTGGTGGCCTGTTTCCAGAAGGGGGTCCAGGGGGGCTCAGGCCACAGGTGCTCAGCTTTTGCTCCAGGGATCTTTTAGCAAGCAGCAGCGAGGGGATCTGTGGGGTGGGGTGACTGTTTCAGGGACCACCTCTAGGAAAGGACACTAGCTGGGCATCTCAGCACTGAGGTGAGGATGGCGTCCAGACTACCCGGGCTGCTGTCCTGCAGGCTGTGGTGCCAGGCTCAGTCTGAGGCAGGACAATCTGCTGGAGGACTGGGGCAGTTGGAGGCCAGTGTGTGGACACCTGTCACATCTTGGTCGATTCTGTGCAGTCACAGTCATCGCAACCCTGCAAGGGCTGTTGTGCAGTAGGCCGGCCTTTCCGGAAGCTGTGCAGGGAGCGGCGCAGGGAGCCCAGACGCTTCCAGAGCCGTAGCCGGGGCTCACTGGGGCTGGTGGGGTGGTGGGGCATGCACTCGTGGGTCCTGCGGTGGCGTGGGTCCAGCGCAGCCGGCTTGCAGAGCATCAGGAACAGCAGACAGGAGGCCAGCAGGAGGAAGATGCAGGCCAGGGCGATGAGCACTGGGAGTGGGTCGGCTGCTTCCGCCAGAGTCCCAGGAGTGACTGGAGCTGTGAGGAAGGCTTGGGGGCTGATGAGGCTGGTGTTCTCTGTGCTCATGGCTCCTGCTACAGAAACAGGACAGAAGCTCAGGGAAATGGATCAACAGAGCTAGGACTTCCCTGAGGGACATTGAAGGGCCTGGGTGCAGCTAAACTAGACAGCATTATGACCATATTACAGGTTAAGACAGTGAAGCCCAGAGAGGCGACATATCTAAGGGCTTGTCATACACCAATGGTAAGTGATGAAGCTGGGTTTCAACTCAGGACCTATCTCTGCCACACCCCATCCATCTGTCACAGAGCAGACAAGAGAGCAATGCCTTCCACGTTTACAAATGAGTTCTCACCAATTACCATAGTCTTGGGCCTGAAGACTTGGAGTATAGGACCAAGTTCATTGATAACTTACTCTGTGACTAAAGTGAGTCGTAGATTATAAGATGCTGCGGTTAGCTGGCAGGGACCCTAGCAATTATCCAATGTTGAGGCTACAAACTAGGGGCCCACACATGTTTCACGGGTCCTTCCTTGCAGTGTTTTCCATTGTGACTATAAAAAAGAGAGGTTTCTGTAAACATCTGGGTGGCCTGCTTTCTCTTCAAATTTAGGAATTTCACCACTGGCAACGATGTTCCTGGCACCAAAGTTTACCCCTTTAGACAAGCTCTGCTCACCACACTTCCCCACTGGCCCACCACACACCTTAGTTCCCCTGCCTGGCCCGTGGGTGCTCTCGTTGCTGATTGCCAATGCAGTCTAACTTGTTCCAGGTAGGGAAAGAGGGGCTCAAATAGGGAAGCCAAGCTCAGGGCCATGTTGTGAGCCAGCCGCCAAGCAGAGGTCAGAACCAGGTTTCCCGACTCCGCTCAAGGAGCCCTTCCCAGAACAGATGGGAAATAAGCCCATAAGGAGTTGACAAGGTGGGGCTGGAACCTGCCCAGAGTTGTCATCCGCCTGTGGGGGCCTTTCCGTTATCATATAATACCGCATTTAGGGAGATGAGCAGATAGTTCAGGCTGAGCTTTTGCTTGACTATGTCTGGGGTGACAGTATGATTCCACACCCTGGCAGGTAACACAGGACCAAAGAGGACAGGTGGGCAGGCTCCCTGGGGAGCACCGCACCCCCACCCCAGCCCAGGCTGATGGTGCTGCAGGAATGCTGGCCCTGCATGCTTGGTCCTTCCAGTTTCCCAAAAGAAGCCAGAAACCTGGGCTATTTTTAGGCAAACATTCCTGGTGTTTAAATGTTGGCAACAAATTCGAATTTGTTGAAGGCAATAAAGGAGAAAGAGAGAGAAGCTGCAGAGGCCAAATAAAGTAGATTCCAAAAAAATTTGAAATGAATTTTCAAATATTTGAAACACTACACAGGCCAAACAAAACACACCAAGCAGGCTCTATGCAGCTCATGGGCCAGCATTTGTGATCTTTGAATTTTACAAATGAAAGACAGGAAATCCAAGGAGGGTCTGGTAACCACTCACTTCTCTTTGACCTCCGGAGTCTTTGCTGAAGCTGGGGCAGAGAAGAGCCTCAGCTTTCCCAGCCTGCAGCTTTCTCTCACGCAGGTACCCAGCACCAAAGCCCAGCAGCAGGAGAGGCTGAGCAGTAGAGAATCCCAGTTGGCAGGCAGTGGGGAGAGGGAAATGGTCAACCAGCCCCACTCCCTGGAGCCCCGTCCCACCCCGAACACTCACCAGCAGCCACAGGACCCAACTCCTGGCTCCCTGCGCCCAGCCGACTGAGGGCATCCAGAGCTCCCCACCCGCGTCCCCTCCCGCACTTCCAGACACCTCCCAGCTCCCGCCTGGAAAGTGTGATGCCCGTCTAGCTGCCCAGGGCCTCCGCCCTTCAGGCATCAGGCCTGGAGAGCGCTCTGGCCAGGCAGTAGGAGGCAAGATGGGCATGTCCACTGCCATCTTCCACTGGAGAAAACCAGCCGTCCCTCTAGCCTATCCACAGGAGGACGCTTGGCTGGAGTAAGAAAAGGGGAGTCTGATCTGGGAAAAGCCTGAATCCTAGTAGGTCTGCTGTTATTTTGAGGCCCTCCTCCAAATGGATGTGGAGAAGCTAGCAAGTGGGGGATCAGGCTAGCAAAAGCTTCAGGTCTACGGTCCCACTTTAAAAAAAAAAAAAAAATGACAACTGAGGTTGTAATCAGTATCTGGGTAGTTTCTGTGATAGCAAAAGGTTTTGACCTGCTCAAAAATAACCAGACAACCTTCATGGAGCACAAGGCCAGCCACCTGCCAGTTTCCCTCCACACCCTCTGCTGGCCAGCCAGCCAGGGCTAGCAGGTTCCAGGGAAAGAGGCCCCCTTCAGACTCAGCTGGGGACCTTGCTGAGTGCAGCAGAAGCCTCTCCCTTCCCACTGGAGCCCTGCTCTAAATGCATCCTGGAAAGCTCAATCTAGAACCTTCTTCCCTCAGAACCTCACAAAGCAAGGTCTGTGGGAGCAGAGGATGGTCGAGTGGCCCCAACTCTTGCCACTGGCCCTCACTGGGACTTGTTTCCACTCTCTAGAACTGGAGGGCTTGAGCCGATGCATCCTCTCTGGGCCCCCAGAATGCATCCCACCCACCCCCTCATCAATGCCTGCTCTGTGGTCCCCAAGCACTAACCTCAGAGTGAGCTCTCCGCAGGCCCAGCTCGGTGGAGAGGCCTTCTCAGCTGTCTCAGGGGACCAGGAGCCCCAGGCTGTGCCCCAGGCACCCTCAGTCAGCCAGGCCCAGCAGAGTGGGCTGCTCCCCTCCTCTCCAGCAGGACTTGGCTTTGCTGGGAAAGCCTGGCTTGGGGGAGGGGACAGCTGCGAGGGTGAGGATGGCAACTGTTAGGCAGAGGGAAAGGGGAGCGGTCACCTCAGCCCAGCCTGTCTCCTTGGAGCCCTCTCAGGGACAGGAGGCACAGGGGGGATGCGGGGTGAGGATCTCGCTGCCTCCAGGGGCCCCTGGCTCTCACCTTCCCCCTTGGAAGTTTGAATGGTATGGTCTGCAGCAGCCAGCCCGGTTGCTATTCAGTGCCTGCCAGCCCCCAGGTTACCGGGGAGAGGGGCCACAAGCAGAGAGGCAGCGGGAGGGACAGGCGGAGTGATGGGCTGGGGCAGCCCCCAGGCCCCTCCTGCAGCCTCCCTGGGCTTGTCTTCCCAGGCTTCTCTCTCTGCATCTCAGGAAAGCACCTTCCCTTTGAAAGTATCTGGCTGCAGAAGTGAGCTCGAGAGGCATTTCAAGGGTCACAGAGACAGGGCCGGTCAAGGCCATGCTCCTGATGTGTGGGTGGGTCACTGGGTTCTCTCCAAGTCCCCCCCTCCAAACACACACACATACACACACACACACACACACACACACACACACACACACACACACACACACTTTCCCCAGCCTCCTTTCCTCCCAGAAGCCAGAGCTTCCCTGGCAACCAGCTCCCCACCTAGGAGCCCAAATCTTGATCAGCCTCCCCTTCAGGGGCCTCCTCCAAGGTCCTAGGAGCACAGCACCAGAGGCGTCATGGCTGTACCCGGGACCTGAGCCTGCCCCCTCGTCCTTTAGAGCCTTATTTTGGGGTTTTTAGTCTTTCAACCCTGAAGTGGATGGGAGCCCGCCTGTGTTGGAGAGACCCTTATGGACCATCTAATATCGCCCCTTCCCTGATGACAGAGCTGAGCTCCAGAGAGCTGTGGCCCGCCCAGGGTCACCATCGAGGCAGCGGTAGGTGGAGGCCTGAGTTGGGTGCAGGCGGGTGTTACTGACTTGGGCTTAAAGGTGGCTCCAATCCCCAGAGCCCCCATGTGATTCCTGCATCTTCCGTCATGGCCTGCCCCACCCTCATGTCCCTAACATCCTTGTCCTAAACTGTCTGAGTTCCATCTGTGCTCCGTGTTCTGAGGTGGCAGGAGTCAGGCTATCAGGAAGGTGGCCCCGAGGAGACCCCGCTGTGCAAGGAACTCAGGGGCATGCTCACGACAGCTCGGCCCTCTCTCCCATCCCACTCTGCTCAGAGCTGGACTACAGAAGCACCTACTCCATCCCTCCACCTCCCAGCCCCCCAGACTTCCAGGGAAGGTGGGGGGAAAAAAAGACACCACAGCAGGGGGTTGCCCAGCCATCCCCAGCTCAGGCATAAATCAAGAGGGCCTCCCCAGAGGGGGTGCCTAACTCACTCTGTCTTCCCCGGGCCACTTCCCACCTTGCTTTCAACCCTGCAAGGCTGGTCACCACTGTGCCCAGACTATAGATGAGGAGACTGAGGCTCAGGGTGTTAAAAGACTCAGCCATGGTCATGTAGACAGTAAATGACAAAACCCAGAATCACACTCAGGTGTGCCCAACCCGGAACCTACTTCCCCCCTGCTCCTTCATACTTCCCCCCACCTGCCATGAGCATGCTTTGTAAAGTCCTCAACACCCTCACCTCAGTGCCTACCTGTCCCCTCTCTCCGGTCCCACCACCCTCAGAGCTGGACTACGGAAGCACCATCAGGCCAAATACTGGCTACAGACTGGTTGTCCCTGTACCGCCTCATTCTGCGGCTTCATGGCCACCCATTCTGCTGAGGCTGCCCCAGCCACAGAGCTAGCTGACCAGGCCTTCGCTCCACTCATCCAGCCAGGTCCCTCTGCTGTGTCCCAGTGGGATCTCTTTGTCCCAGACAAGCAGCATCCTCATTCCTCCCCAGCCTCTTCAGCAGCCTCTGCTTTCGCTTCCCCAGCCAGATCATTCTTCCCAACCCTTCCTGCTGGGCCAGGTCCTCTCCATCCTTCTACCCCACTGTCCTCTGGGGACCTTGGTCAGTCCCACCCGCAGTGGTCCAAACAGAAACCCATCCCCCTCTTCTCTGGAAGTTTATCCAATGGGCAAAGTTAGAAAACCTGTATTGGGACTTTGGGTGGCAAGAAACAAAAATCTGATTTAAATTACCTTTGTCAGAAGGACCAGTGTGCTGGAGCAATCCTGGATACCCACGTGATCCAGGGAGAAAATCAAACGGGGACACAGAGAGGTACAGCTGGGCTTCTGGAATATCAGAGGCCGGGAGCCTGGATGCCACAGTGCTGTGTGATATTCATGACTTTCATCTGTGCTGACTAATGTCAGCTTAGTGCCCCACACTAAAGACCTGCTACTAAGCCCTTCACACATTCACTCAACAAATATTTGATCTGCTATGTGCCCAGGTCATTGTTCTAGAGACTAGGGATATAGCCCTGCACAAAGCCACTTCTTGCAGTGGGGATATGGGTAATATACAAAGATGCAGGGTATGATGGAGTGAAGGGGTAGAGAAGGCCTGGGGACCAGAGAGGAGCCTATAGTTTCATTGGCAGTCATTCCTTATGTGCAGGGATTGGCTCTGGGACCCCGGGGGGAGGGGTGTGCCAAAATCTATAGATGCTCAAGTTTCTTATATAAAATGATATAGTATTTGCATACATACATACATACATACACATGACTTACATCCTCCTATGTACCTTATTTTATTTTTAATATATTTTTGCTTTTAATTTACACGTAATTGTACATTTTATGGGGTACAATGTGACATTTCAAATTTGTATACAATGTGCAAAGATTAGATCAGGGTAATTGGTATATTGGTCACCTCAGACACTTCTCAGGTCTTTGTGTTGGGAACATCGGAAATCCTCTCTACTATCTATTGTGAAATATTCAGTTGCCAACCACAGTTATCTTATTGTGCTACAGAACATTAGAAGTCATTCTTCCTATCTGCCTAAACTCCTGTACCTGTTAGCCATCCTTTCTATCCCTCCCTACTCTACAACCTCACCAGGCTTCAGTAACTGCTTTTCTACTCTCCACATCTGTGAGATCAATTCTTCAGCTTCCATCTATGGTGAAACATGATACTTGCCATTCTGTGCCTGACTTACTTCACCTGTCCTCCAGTTTTATCCACGTTGCTCCAAAGAACAGAACTTTATTCTTTTTATGGCTGAATAATATCCCACTGCTCCTGTATACTTTAAATCATCTCTAGATACTTATAATATACTTCATACCGTGTAAATGCTAAGTAAACAGTTGTTATATTGATTTAGGTATTGATAATAATTATTTAGTGGTTAATGTATCTCTACAGTTCAGGCAGGGTTTTTTTGTTTTGTTTTGTCTTGTTTTTGTTTTTGTTTCAATCTTCAATTGTTTGACTTCATGGATGCAGGACAGTGTTCATGGAGGGCCTTATGAGAAGATGACATTTAAACAAAGACCTGAGGGAGACGACAGGCTGAGCATGCAGATATCTGATAGGAGACTTTCTCAGGCAGAGGAAACCGCAAGGGCAAAGGCTCTGCAGTCGACATGTACTAGGTTTTCAAAAAATAGCCAGGAGACCAACGTGGCTAGGACAGAGTTAGTGAGCAGACAGGGTGGGAGATGAGCTCAGAGAGGCCAGAGCAGGAGTACACCTTATGTCTCTTTCTTGACTGGCTCACTCACTCACTGGACCCCAGGTAAAAATCTCAGAGAAGGATGGCTGAGCTTTGATCAGGCCATTCTGAACCATTCACCTCTGGCCACAGTGGTGGGGCCAGAAAGAACATGGCAACTCCCATTTGCACCTGGGGTTGAACAGGAGGGATGGATCTTGAGTTTGAGCTTCCAGAGAACCACAAAGTAACTCAGCACAAGTCCTTCGGAACACTGTATCGTTGACTGTGGGACTCTTCCTGGCTCCGTGGTTGCAGGCCACTTTCTGCACTACCTTGCTGAGAGTTCTCTACCTGTTCCAGGTATCGAGTAGGTGCTTAGTTCTTGGCTCGCCAGGGCTCTCCCTGGGGCCAGCTGTGCTTCTGTCAACAGCCTGGAGGCAGGGCTCCTTGTAAACAAGGTGAAGCTCCAGGCAGTGTCTCGGAGTGAGAACAACACACGCGAGTCCCACCAGCCCAAGTACAGCCCAGCGCACAGGGCGCTCTGAGGAGAGACAGGAGCCATTGTGGAAGGTGGAGCCTCAATTTGGGAAGGAAGCTTCCTGAGCTTTCACAAAAGGACCAGTACAGTACACAGTACCTGGCTGGGCCCCAGTGGGGCTTTGGGGCAAGGAAATGTGGACAAGACTCATCCTGCGATCCAGCCACCCTAGAAGGCTCCTGGCATCTTAGAAGGCTGGTGGGGAGGGAGTCATGGAGGTGTAAGACAGCCTGTTCCAGATTGAATCCAGAGAGCTAGTGCTCACCTGCTCCCCTACCCCCACCCCATTACCTGGAGGAGGGTAGGGGAGCAGTGGGACCTGCATCAACAACCAGATACCTTCGTAGGGGAAAAGTATCCCCCTCATCTCCCCCACCCCAGCCTCTGCAGTAAACCAGGGGCTTAGGCAGGACAGGATGGAGCAGGGTGGAGGGAAGGACAGGAGCTCTGCAAACATCTTCTCTCCCTCAGGGAATTAGAAATAACATCATTGTCTCGCTCTCCCTTCAGCTGAAAGCCACAGATGCAGACGAGGGCGAGTTTGGGCGTGTGTGGTACCGCATCCTTCATGGTGAGTGGGCTGCCCTGGGATGGGGAAGGCCAGCCTGCTGCCCTGGGGGTAGCAGAGCTTCTCAGAGTTGGGCAAGAAGGCCAAGGAAGCCCCAAGTGCTGGGCACACACAGGCAGAGCCAGAGGGAGGAAATGGGAATTCTCTGGTTATTTGCATCAAGTGGCATGTATTCTAAGTGAGGGTGCTGCAATTCATTGCTGTGCTCCCAAAGTCCCTTGTGTCCCACGGTGTGCCAAAGTCAATAGGAAGGGGCCATGGAATCCAGGGCAGCTCCCTAGGAACCCCCAGGGATTCACTTTCATTGGTCCAACTAGAATCAAGGGCTCATTCCTGAGCCAGTAACTGCAGTATGAAATACACTGATCTGCCCACTTCTGGAATCAACCACATGGGCTGAGAGTGGGGAAGGATGATCCCCAAAGAAAACTTAGGGGGCACCTCCAGCCTGGACATGTCCACTAATCCTGGATTCAGCCACTCAGAGAATTTGTTCTGGTCTCTGTGATTGTAACGCCCCAGATCCTTCTGCAATTTTTAGAAGGCTTCACTCTGCCCATACGTGTGGGTATACAGGTTTAGAGACCCCCAGGCTTCCCATAAGGAAGGGCAAGTGAACTTCTGCTCCCACACTTGCAACTCAGCCAGGCCAGGACAGCATGAAGCAGAGGCCTTCTGGCCAAGTTCCCAAGACTTCTATGTAGGGCCAGCGTCTCAGGGATGCCTGGGCCCCTACCTTCCCCCATCTCACAAGCATCCTGCTCCAGGCTCAGCCCGTGCACCTCGTGTGTCCCTCCACACAGGTAACCAAGGCAACAACTTCCGGATCCATGTCAGCAATGGGCTCCTGATGCGAGGCCCGAGGCCCCTGGACAGAGAGCGGAACTCGTCCCACGTGCTGATCGTGGAAGCCTACAACCACGACCTGGGCCCCATGCGGAGCTCCGTCAGGGTGAGCAGGGATGGGCTGGATGCCAAGGCCACGGCCAACCACCAGTCGGGGCCTGGTGTGGGCAGGACCGCCATAGGCTTAGGTGCTGAGTGACATCTGGTACTAAGGGCTTAGGGATGGGGCCAGCCAGGGATCTTGGACTTGTCATTTTGCTCTCAGTCCCAGCTGTGGAAAGGGATCAATGGTACCAATGTCTGTCCTAAGGGATGAAAGAGGTGTCCTTACTACATAAGCCCTACATCTACACAGCTATCTAGGAAGAGCCAAGGAAATCTCAGAGATGACCTTGGAGGTGTAGCTCCCAGCCTCACTTTACAGATGAGAAAATGGAGGCACAAAGGAGTCTAGTGATAAAACCAGGACTTTGGCCCACAACTCCTATGTTCCAGTTCACTGCTTTTTCCATTGAAAATGTCCCTAAAATATTTCAGTCCTGGCCAGGCATGGTGTCACACACCTGGAATCCCAGTACTTGGGAGGCTAAGATAGGAGGATTGAAGGTTTGAGGATAGCCTCAGCAACATAGCAAGTCTCTCAGCTACCTAGCAAGACCCTGGTTCAAAACAAAATATAAAAAGGGTTGAGGGTGTAGCTCAGAGGTAGAATTCTCCTGAGTTCAACCCCCAGTACCTCCCCCCAAATAAAAATTCTAGTCCCCACTGCCAGCTGCCCACCGCCTACCCTTACCCAAACAGCCGGAATCAAATCTGCCTTAACCTTCCCGAATAGTCAAAGCAAACACATAGGTACTCCCCAGGCTGGGCTGGCTTACCACTCTCTGCCCTGCTGTAGGGGGACAGCTGAGAAGGAGAGGACCTCTCGACCACCCCTCTCACCCACACAGCATACTCGGCAGCTCGCAGCCCCTTCCCCTAAAGCGGCCGGAAGTGAGTCAGGCCCCACATACTCTCGAGTAGGAGGGGAGGGGAAAGTGAGTGGGGAGAGCAGGCAGAACCGAGTGGAGCAGAGTCAGCAGCTCTTATCAGCCCATCTCCACCTGCTGCTTCCCGGGGGCTGGAAAGAATGAGCAGAAGCAGAAGCTTACCTGGCCGCCCACCTGGAATATGCCAGATGAGGGCTCAGCCCTGGCTCCTGCAGACCCACAGCCTGGCCCCAGGGAGAGATGGAGGAGATGCCAGGGCCCTACAGCTGCCCTCCCAGGAACACCTGCGGGAGGTGGGCACGAAGATGCTTCTGTTATTTATAGAGTCCAGTGACCGAGTGCCAGACAGTTACCTGAATGCGCCCCAGGACAGTACCATGCAGGCACGCTCCCTGTGTGACTGTGAATTCCCCACTCCTGCCCACTCACGTGGCTATGGAAACACCCACGACAGAGCCCACCCTTTAAGGGGCCCACTTCAGGCCATGTGTCACCAATATCAGCGAAGTGTGGGTGGTGGGTCCCGTGCCTTGCTCTCCCAGAAGTGGTGGGCACCCCTGTCCAGCAGGTCAGTACCTTGTCCTGTGGCTACAAGTCATTTTTAGCCAACCTTCCTTTCAAACTAAACAGCATGCAGCATGCCTGGATGCTGGGTAAAACAGAGCAAAGCCAGACTGTGCAGACCAGGGCAGGAGTGGGGTACCCAGGCCACCCTGCCAGCCCCCAAGCTCTGCTCCCCATGAGCCCTAAGGAATAAGAAACCCTCACATGGTACTATGGCAAACATTTCCCTAAGTGTTTCACATTCTTTCACTCTGGCCTCCTAGCAGCCTAGACACTGTTATTACACCCACTTTACAGTGGGGAGATTGAGGCAAAGAAAAATTAGCCAACTTATTTAGAGTCACCCAGGAATAAATCTAGCCAGGCTTCACACCTGGGTTAAAAGTTTGTTCTTTTAACCACCATGCTACACTAACCACAACAATACACCACCACAGAAAGCTCCTCAGAGCACAGTCAGAAGCCACTGCCCCATCCCCAGAGAGTAACAAACAGAGCTTAAGGTGAACATTTGTGGGCTGCCTCCACACCCCTGAGACCCAGGAAAGCCAGGGACCTGCCTGATGATGATGTGGGGACTCCAGCTTTCCCCCAGATTCAGTGTCCCAGGAGCAGTAGAGATGGCTTACAGTGGCCAGCCATGTTCTCCAAGTGCTGCTTTAAGGACCACGGGGCAGCCCAGACGAAGGGCCAGGAAACGTGGAGCGAAAGAGTCCTTGTGATGACTGGGCACCTTGGGGTGCACCCTTCATGTGCGCATACCTCCTGTTCCACATGGGGTCCAGCCCTGGACAGAAAGCAGGTTTGGCGCTCTGGGAATCCCTGTGGCTCCCTCCTGCTCAACAAAAACTGGGCAGGCTTCTGTGTTTCCTGTACATCTGTGTCTCTCAGGTTTGCAAACCGCACACCCTCTTGCCTCTGCTTCTGTTGCTAAAAACAAGGCTGAAACCATCGAGAGCTGGTGGCATGTGGCCGGGCTCCATACCGCCTCCCTCCTTGGTCTCTAGCACTGTCAGAATGGCCCTCTTTCTCCCATGATCCTGGGCATTGAGGTTGTTGGAACAAGCAGATTCAGGAAAGGGAAGGCTCACAGTCTTGAGAGATGGATGGTTAGTTTCTGTTTACAGAGAGTTCCCGAAATCCATCCATGCAAATTCCTCACACACACCCACCCCACCCAGAATCTCCCCAGCCAAGTTCTGGGTGAAGCCAAACTTAGAAGGTTCCAGCCTGTAAACATCTGTGCTCTGTGGTGGGCACTTTAGTCTGCATAATGGGTTCTCAAGTGTCTGGACATGAAAACTAGCTGACAGGTGAGGGCTGTGGGACCTTATGAGCAGCCACATAGAGGAAGCTCCATGTGCCCCCCACACACACCCACAAACCTCTCCTCCCTGGCTCTGCCTGCTACCCACGCAGAGGCAATGCTGCTACTGTCTGCTTACACCAACCCAAAGCTCCTCACCTCCCTCCAGCAAACTCTAGCTAAGCCTGGAAGAGCTCCCAGGGTTGACCCCAGAGGAGGTGATCAATCAGAAGTCAGATGTAAACTGGGCATGATAGTGCATGCCTGTTAATCCCAGTACTTGGGAGACTGAGATAGGAGGATGGTAGGTTTGAGAATAGCCTCAACAATGTAGCAAAACTCTCTCCCTGTTTCAAAACATAATAAATAAGGGTTTGGGGTGTAGCTCCGAAGTCAAATGTCCCTGGGTTCAATCTCTAGTACAGAAGAAGAAGGAGAAGAAGAAGAAAAAGAAGCAGCCACCACCAAATGTACACACTCTGAGCTTCCCGTGCCCCTAGCCTTCCATCAGTGTGTGAACCACACGTGAACTCTGCTCTGAGCCTCACTGCCCCTCCCCCATTTGCACCCCTCTCCCTGCTGCTGGTGCTTCTCTGCCCTAGGGCCAACTCATCCAGCATAGAGCAGATAGCCATTGGTTGTTAGATTGGGAACCAGGACCCCTGTCTTCTTTCCAGCCTTCCCAGTTACTGTGAGGCCTTGGGCAAGTTACTACCCCTCTCTGAATTTCTGTTCCCCCCTCTCCAAAAGGAGGCAGAGGGTCCAGGCCTCCCTGCAGCTCCTTGAGCACCCATCCTCTGTGACATCCTCCCTTTTCTCTCCCTCCATTCTGGTCCTCCCAGACAGCCCTATATGTGGCTGTAAAAGCCCTCCCATGTCCCTGTGGTGGGGTGGGGTTGTGGGGGAGATGGTGAAGAGAAAGATGTCCACCCATAAATGTAGCTCTCCACAGATGTCTTTTAAACAGCATTATTTTTGCAATACATGACATACACACTCATTAAAAAGAACTTAGAAAGTACAGAAAAACAGTGAGGAAAATTATGCATAATTGTACAACTTGGCCACTGTCTTGGGTGGGGTCCCCAGAAACAAACCCTGAGGCAAAGATTGCTATGAAAGTAATTAGTAAGGAGTGTCCCCAGGGAAAGCTGGAAGGGGTGGGGAACCAGGAAGGAAAAGCAGCTAGCCAAGAGCCTGGCACAGTGGTGCACGCCTGTAATCCCTGCTGCTTTGGAGGCTGAGGCAGGAGGATCACAGGTTAGAGACCAGCCTGGGCAACCTAATGAAGCCCTGTCTTAAAATAAAAAGGGCTGGGGGTATAGTTTAGTAATATAATGTGAAGTGGGACTGTCCTCAGCCCCTAGGGAGTACCATTGAGAGCCACCTTACTGCCCCATCAGGGCCCAGGAGGACGGGGGATTTGTATTCCATGCCGCCTCACTGGCTAAATGCTGCCCAGGGCAGTGAATTCCCAGACACCTCTGCTCTGGGTGTTGGTTTCCAGCAGCCCAGGTACCATGGGTGGGGTCAGTCCTCCTCAAAGAGCCGCAGTATGTGGGGCTGTAAAGGGGTCCAAGTGCTGACCCGCTCTGCTGCACCACCGTTGCATTTTTCTGTCTCTTCTCCTAAGTGTATTTTGATGTTCAAATGGGGTCACTTTCAAGCCCTTCTGGCTCTGGCTCATTTTATCTTCTTAACAGCCTTAAGAGTGGCATGCCACCAGTCTGAATTATTATTCTGGTAGTGTTGCCATAGTCAACAAACCTGATAGCCCCAAAGAGTCACTAATTAGCCACAGGTCCCACGAGGTTCACAGCAGAGCTGAGGACAAGATAAGGTTCATTCCTAAACAAACACAGTTTGAGCGCCAGCCACCCATGCCAGGTCCTGTGCAAGACACTGGCCAGCAAGACAGCCCCAGGCCCTCCAGAGGGCGCTCCCAGCTGACCAGGGAGGGCAGTGATCACAGAACAGGCCACTACAGGCCACACCCGGGCTCGCAGTCCCTGCCCTTGCCTCAGGCTAACTTTGCACCCTGCCCCCACACAGGTGATTGTGTACGTGGAGGATGTCAACGATGAGGCTCCGGTGTTCACACAGCAGCAGTACAGCCGCCTGGGGCTCCGGGAGACCGCGGGCATCGGCACCTCCGTCATCGTGGTCCGGGCCACAGACAGAGACACTGGTGAGGCCGAGGCTGGCATCGAGCCAGGGTCCCCATTGCTCAGAGCAACCCTCGAGTTCACTCAACCCCCTCCCAAGGGGCCCCATCCTTGGGTGCCTTAGGCTCCCCATTTGGCGGCTCCAGGCCAGGGTGGGGCTCCTGGGATAGTCTTGGTCACTCCCTGCCAGATGATCAGGCCAAAGAGGATTGGAATCAGGGGAGATGTCCTAACTTCTGGGTAGACAGAGCTTGGCAAATCCAGATTTGTCATCCAGAGACCCAGTAGCTCCCTGCTAGCCTTTGGCAAGGGGCTAGACAGGCAGGAAGAGGCGGAGAGACTTGTCAGAAAGCTGGCTGATACTCGCTCTTCCAGCCAGCCCTGGCCCCGTGTCTTGCAGGGCCAGCTCAGGGCCTGGAGCTCACAGGCCTCCCAAAGGCTGGTCCACAGGGTGGCGGTCTGCCCTGAAGGTAGCCTTAGCTTTGCTGAGGGTCCCAGGCCCCAGAGGTGGCCACAGTCAACAGCACAAAGTGAAGGAGAAAGCAATCAGGGCACTAGCCTTCTTCATGGCCTGGACTGGCTGGGCCTGGGCCTGGCCAAGAGAGGAGCTCTTCTCAGAGGTCTGCTGTCCCCCAGAGAGGCTCCCCAAACTGCTTCTTGCTTCCCTGGCTCCTCCTTTCCTTCATGTCAGCTACCCTGGTAGCTCCTATGCACCATTGGCATCCCCAGCTCACCTGAGGCTCTGGACCAGGTGAGGGGGAACCTAGCTAAAGAGTCTTAGCTGGCTCCTTCTCCCTAATAGGCACATCGGCATAGCTCAGGTCACACATACTGCTGTGGCACAACAGCTCATGGCCTTTCTTGGGCCAGACATCACTCTGAGAAACTAGCAAAAGCTACGCGTCTCCCCACCCAAATGCAGATCCATTCAGAGTTTTGCAAGTGATTTTAAGAATTCTCTGACTTCCTAAGTGGTTTTATAACCACTCCCTTCCCAACCCCCTTGAGATCTGTGGACTTCAGCAAAGGAATTCCAGCCCTGGCTTCTGCTTGAAGTGTATCCCAGGCACAGGGATTCGGGGCTTTGAGGGTAGGGAAGACAGAGAACAGTGTTCTTGGGTTCTGAAACCTTTCTGCAAAGGAACCAAATGAAGGCTAGTCCACCTCTGAGGACAGCGCCTTGTCTAGCACGTTGTAAACCAAAGGCCCCATTACAAGAGATCTTCTGTCCAAATCTCCAAGGCATACACTTGAACTTGAATTTTGAGACTGCAGGGGCAAAGCCAACCCCCTCTGGCATGTCTCTGGTGCTGAGACCAAATCCCACAGAAGGGGTCAGCAGTGTGCTGGGCCTTGTCATCCACGCTGAGCTGGAACCCAGCCCCTGCTGCATCTCCTGGGATGATCCAGTGGGTAGGTGGGAGCAGTGCATGCTGGGTGGCTAGCCAAGACCCCGCCTTTCCCCTCAGGAATGGAATGGCACCCTATGTGGGCAGCTCAGGAAGCCACAGGGCAGCCCTGCCCCCGTCTGGGACCCCACAGCCTCTGTGTCCTCCCACAGGGGCTGGTGGCCTGGTGAACTACCGCATCCTGTCAGGTGCAGAGGGGAAGTTCGAGATTGACGAGAGCACCGGGCTCATCACCACCGTGGATTACCTGGACTACGAAACCAAGACCAGCTACCTGATGAACGTGTCCGCCACTGACCAGGCCCCGCCCTTCAACCAGGGCTTCTGCAGCGTGTACATCACGCTGCTCAATGAGCTGGATGAGGCTGTGCAGTTCTCCAACTCCTCCTACGAGGCGTCCATCCTGGAGAACCTGGCACTGGGCACGGAGATCGTTCGGGTCCAGGCCTACTCCATCGACAACCTCAACCAGATCACCTACCGCTTTGACGCCCACACCAGCGCCCAGGCCAAGGCCCTCTTCAAGATAGATGCCTTCACGGTGAGAGGTGGTGGGCACTGCAGGAGCTCACCCGGGCACAGGAGCACCACCACGTTTCATCTAACCCACATGCATTGAGCTCCTTCTGTTTACATGGCACTCTCTTCTTTTATCATAAAGTGTCCTGGAGATAAATATCCCTGTAAACTGGTGGGGTGGTGCACACCTGTAATCCTGGCTTCCCGGGAGGCTGAGGTGGAAGGATTGCAAGTTCAAGGCCAGCCTGGGCAATTTAGCAAGACCCTATCTCAAAATAAAACTTTTTTTTAAAAGGCTGGGAGCTGGGCATGGTGGTGCACGCTTGTAATCCCAGCATTTGAAAGGCTGAGACCAGAGGATCCGGGTTCGTGGCCAGCCTCAGCTACCTAGTGAGGCACTCTGCAACTTAGTGAGACTCGGTTTCAAAATAAAGAAGAAAAAATAGGGCTGGGGGGATAGCTCAGAGGTAGAATGCCCCTGAGTTCAATCCCCAGTACCACAAAAATAAATAAATAAATAAAAGGGCTGGGAATCAGGTGTGGTGGCACATACCACAGTATGTGCTTAGGAGGCTGAGACAGAAGGATTGCAGGTTTAAGACCAGCCTCAGCAATTTCGCAAGACTCTCAGCAACCTAGCAAGACTGTTTCAAAACAAAAGTAAAAAATAGGAATGCCTCTAGGTCCAATCCCTGGTACCACAAAAAAATTAAAAAAATAAATAGAAATTAAAAAGGGATGGGGATGCAGCTCAGTGGTGGAATGTCTCTGGGTTCATTCCCTAGTACTGTAAGTAAAATAAAATAAGGTCCACATTTCCTACAGTGTTTTGTATTTAGGGGTTAGGTAGCATTTATAGCTAAGCAGCCTGGTCTCCTTCTTGTTAATAGATAAAGTATCTACAATTACTGGTCACCCAAAGGTGTGGGGGCTGACCCCACCAGCCAGTTCTCTGGCTCTTGACGCCTTCTGGGCACCCTATGATGTGTTTGATTCTGAGCAACAGCTACACCAGGAGTCACAGTCAGATCCATAGTCGATTAAGACCCTGCCCCAAGCCCACTTCCACTTCAGGTGGGAGTCACAAGCCCCAGGGTGTCTCACCTGCTCCTCTGACCACCCAGCTAGGAGATGGTTCCCACGGCCCAGTCCTCAGCTTGATTAATTTATTAGAACTGCTCAGAGCTCCAGGAAACACTGCTTACTGTGCCAACTTATTACAAAGGCTGCTTTAAAGGATGCAAATCTCAGAGCCAGGTGAAGAGAGATATATGGAAAGGTATGGGGGGAAGTTTGAGGTGCTTCCGTGCTCTCTCTGAGCACACCACTCTTCCCTTGAGAACCTTTCAGCAATCTGAAGCTCTCTGGACCACAGGCCAGGGGATTTTATGGAAATTTCCATCAACTTTTTTTTTTTTTTTTTGGTGGTACTAGGAGCAGAACCCTTCTACCTTCGAGTTATACCCCCAGCCCTTTTTAAAAATGTGTTTGATTTGGTTTGGTTTTGAAACAGGGTCCCACTAGGTTTTTGAATCTTGCTGAGTTGCTAAGGCTGGTCTCAAACCTGCGATCCTCCTGTCTCAGCCTCCCAAGTACTGGGATTATAGATGTGCGTCACTACACCTGGCTTCCAACAACTATTAACTGAATCTCCAGCCTCTCTCCCTTGCCCAGAGGACAAAGTTGAGACTGAAAGTTCCAAGCTTCTAATGTGGTTTGGTCTTTCTGGTGACCAACCCCCATCCAGGAGCCAACTGAGAGTTGTCTCATTAGAACAAAAGATGTTCCTATCAACCAGGAAATTTGAAGGGACTAGAAACTCTAAAAAATAAGGGCCAAAGACCAACTCTCAGAACAAAAGATTCTTTTAGCACTTTTATTGCTCAGGAAATTGCAAAGGTTTCAGGAGCTCTGTGCCAGCAACCAGGGACAGAGACCAAAAATATATTTTTTATATCAGAGTATCATACAAGGTTATGCAAGTTATCATATTTCCTTTTTACCTTGGCTGTTAGGAAGCTCAGTTGAAAATTTTATCCTTCACTATAATAGCTATTCTTAGCTAGGATGTCTGGACCTTTTTTTCTACTACCTGGCTCCTACTCCTCCATCTTTACCTTAGTTTGTCTTATCAGAACCTCTTCTTTGAAAATAGACAGGGCCTGAATCACTACAGTGTGCCAGGCCTTGTCCTGGGGGATATCGGAAACATAAGATGAACAAGACCCTTCTAACTTCAAAGGGTTTTCAGGCTAGGAGTGGAAGTGGGGATAACTAAAGGTGTAAATCAGAGCACCCCAGGAAAGATGTGAAGACACTGAAATAGAAGAATAACAGGGCATCACTGAAGCCCAAATAAGAGCACTCTCGGATTCGGCCAGGAACAGGAAGGCTTTGTGGAAGCGTTGGCCTCTGGAGGGGACCTGAGAGCAGTAGGCTGTCTACCCCCAGCTCCATGAGGAGTGAGGCAGAGGGATTGACGAGTGGTGCAGGGGCCAGAGTCCGGTCGGCTGGTGCAGGGCTGTGGGCAGGTGGGGGATCTGCCTGGCAGGTATGATGGTGACACTCGCCCATCGGGCTCCTCCCTGCAGGGTGCCATCACAGTCAAGGGCCTGGTGGACCGGGAGAAGGGCGACTTCTACACCTTGACAGTGGTGGCCGACGATGGCGGCCCCAAGGTGGACTCCACCGTGGTGAGTTGATCCCAGTAAGAGCCCCGGGCCACAACCCGTCCCTATCCCAAGACACTGCCCACCCAGTGGACCAGGTGGGGGGCACAGGCTGGGTCTCCACAGCCCTCGGACCACCCTGCGAGCAGCCATATATCAGCTACCTGGGGCGGCCTGGGCTGGGACGAGACCTCACGCGCCCAAGAGGGGGGCATCACGGAGGGGCGGTGGCAGGAAGTGGGGTCTGGAAGAGCTGCAGCCGCTAACCACAGTGCATCTGCTTTTCTCTCCATGCGCTCCTCCTGCCCACGCTGCCTACAGAAGGTGAGTAGCCTGTGGCCAGGCTCCCCCTGCAGCTGGGCCCCACATGGCCCTGGACCTTATCACCTCCCAGAGAGATGGTGCATAAATGGTCCTGCCACAGGGTTCCTGCTCATACCCTGCACAGCCTCCTAGTCCATCCACTCCCAACTTGGCGTGCTCCTGAGCCTCTGCCCTGAGCTCTATGCCCCCCCACCCCCACCCCCACCCTGTGTTCTGCACAGTCCCTATGGGGCCCTGGCATGCTAACAAAAGAGTGGCTAGAACACTCAAAGGAAGGGGTGCTGAGGCCTCATCCTAGCTTTGTTCTTAACTATCTGTGTGATGTGGGCAGGCTGGTTACCTTCTCTGTGTTTCCCTTCCTTGAGTTTAAAATGAGGGTGGCACCAGCAGTCCTGGCCTCAGAGGATGCGATGCTGGTGGGACTCCACAGGAAGCCCCTGGTTCCCTGGTACCCCTGCAGGCAGGCATGATGGCGGTGGTGGTCCCAATGCCTCAGCTGCCGTGTCTGTAAGGAGGGCCCCATGCTCCTAGGGGTCGTGCAAGGAGTGTGCTCTACTGAAGTGGGTGTGAGGTGGGGTGCGCAGAGCTGGACCTGGGAGAGGTAACTCTCGGGACTCAAAGTGATGACAGAGAAGCCTGCTGGGGGCTCCTGGAAGGAAGGGTGGCACTCAGATCAGAGGCGGGACAAGGTTCCTGGAGGGCCCTGCTCAAAGGAAGAGATAGGTGGGGAGCTCAGGCTGCGGGTCAAGGAGGGATGGGCCCAGAAAGGCCACCTGAGAGGCCCAGCAGCATCCTGCATAGCACGTGGGGGCGGGGGACACTTAGCCGAACTCTGGGTCTGAGCTTCTGGAAACCATGTGGGGTGCTAGCGCCTAACCTTGCTAGAGCCACACTATGGCTCCCCATGCCATCTCAACCATGGAGCCTACGGACAGAGGCCACCCCAGTGCCAGGCTGAGAGCCAATCACACTGCTTGGGGCCTCTGCCTGCGGCTCCCTAGAGGTGCCCGGCTGGCATGTTTCTGGGTGAGATTCGGCCATGCCAGAGCCCTTCCGTGCTCAGTTGGCCCTGAGGCGAGCAAGCTTTGATCAGCACACAAGTTTGCTCCCCTCCCCCGCCCCAGAGGCAGCTGGGGAGCAAGGCCCTTCAGGGGTGGGTCCAGGCTGAGACCCCTTCCCGCTGGAGGGTCTGAGACTTGGAGTGGTACCTGGGCCTCGGCATCCTCGTCCCTGCGGTAGGCCCACTGCCCCTCAGTGGGCTTGAGGAGTAGGGGCCAGGTGCCCCCGAGGCCATTGGCACCCCTCTGTGGACCTGAGGCCCCACCTCCGCTGTGCCTTAGGAGCACCAGCTCCTCCTCAGCCCCAGAATTCCATGTCACTCATCTCTTCCAGGAAACTGGGCCCACCCTCCTGCTCTGCCCGGCTTCCTCTAGAGGCTCCTGGGGCCGCTGCCCCAGATACACAGCCCTGTGAGCCCCAAACACTGAGGTACTAGGGTGGAGGCACAGGAGGAGCCCTTAGAAATGACATCGCTTCCTCAACAAGGCCAGAAACCAAACCGCAGCTCACCTTCACCTGACTCCTCCCTGCCCCCAGTGTGTGGGGGGGGGGGGCAGACAGGAAGGGGTGGGCTGTAAGTGGTGCTGTAAGAGCGCCTAACACCTCAGGCTTTGGGGGATGGCATAGGGAGGCCGCAGTGGGGACACAGATCTAACTCTCACGTGCCTCATGCCTCGGTGCCTGTCCTCCCAGCTCCTGGACCCTGTCCTTCCCTTTAATCCCGAGGTGGCCAGCAAGGAGGCCAGTATCTGGCCATCACATGTGTTTCAAGTTTTCCTCTTGAATTTTTATGACTCATCACCTAATTTCACTTAAAAATCTGGATTCCTTGTTTCTCTTTAAAAAGAGGAAGCTATGCCAGGCATGGTGGTGCATGCCTGTAATCCCAGTACTTGGGAGGCTGAAACAGGAGGATCTCAGGTTCAAGGCCAGCCTTGGCAACTTGTTGAGATCCTTAGCAATTTAGTGAAGTCCTATTTCAAAATAAAAAAGGGCTAGGGCATACCTCAGAGCTAGAGTACCCGTAGATTCAACCCCCAGTACCAAAAAAAAAAAAAAAAAAAAAAAAGTTATGTGAGTGTCCTGTGTCATTCCCAGCCTCTGCCTCCTGTAGCCAGGGCCCTGCTTTCCAGTCCTCTTTCCCCACCAGGCCTCTTCCCTTGCTCTCCTGCCCCAGCGTGTGTAGCCCCCACCCCAGACTGCAAGGAGAAATGGGCTCGGGACCTCCTTGGGGCTGTCAGGACTGGCCTCGGTGGGCTCTGAAAGCTAGCCAATTTTCTGGAATAGATCAGGGGTCTGGTCCCCACAGGACTCACAACAGACTCCCAGTGCTTGAGGCCAGGAGGGAAGGAGGCGACAGGTCTCTTAACCACATTCATTCCCCAGGTCTACATCACTGTGCTGGATGAGAATGACAACAGCCCCCGGTTTGACTTCACCTCTGACTCTGCAGTCAGCGTGCTGGAGGACTGCCCCGTGGGCCAGCGCGTGGCCACTGTCAAAGCCCGGGACCCTGATGCTGGCAGCAATGGGCAGGTGGGCAGCGAGTGAAACAGCAGGGACCTGCCCTGTCAGCAGGGGCTCCCCCAGCCCCTTGGTGGCCATCTAAGCCATTTGCATCACCAGGCAGAAGCCGGGATTGTGCCACGGAGTTTCACCTTGCTCTCCTGGCTCCCGGGCCATTGTGTTTACATCTCTAGACCTGGAATCCACCACAGGCACCGCTGCCCCTCAGTGGGCCTAGTACCCCTTTCTGAGGGCTAAACGGCTCTTCGTTGGGCCCTCCTCTCCAGCACGCTGGCGGGACAGATGCCCGGGCAGGTGGGGAAAGAGCAGGCAGTCCCTCAGCCTGACCTGGCCCCTCTCCTCCCCATCTCCTCTCCCCCTTAACAGGTAGTCTTCTCCCTGGCCTCTGGCAATATCGCTGGGGCCTTTGAGATTGTTACCACCAACGACTCCATTGGCGAAGTGTTTGTGGCCAGGCCCTTGGACAGAGAAGAGCTGGACCACTACATCCTCAAGGTGAGGACTGGCCTGGCCCTGGATGGTCACTGCTGATGGCCCAGGAGGGAACTCCATCAGTAGCACACCCCGTGCCAGTTCCCTACTGTCACCGAGTACCACAGGGTCAGGCTGTACCTCTCAGGGCCAAGAGTGGAAGGCAGGTGGCCTGGGAGGGATCTCTGGGTTCCTGCTGTCCTCACTGTAAGGGCCAGGGAAGAAGCCAGATGGAGTGGTCAAACCCTGACCTTTCTGCAAACACAGTGTTACCTTAGACTAAGAGTCATGGTGTCCGGACCTTAGTTTCCCCTCTATGCATTGGGCACAAGGACCCCTTCCTGGCCTGCCTCTACCGAGGTGAGATACGGGGATAGATAGGTGTGAAGAACGGGGATAGATAGGTGTGAGGGACCGCAACAGCCACCATTGCTGCAGAGTTGCATGGTGGCTGCCCGCTGCTGGTCTCTGACACCTCAGAGTTGTGCTTCTACAGGGGCCTGAGCTCCTGCAGCACTTACAACTGCCCCCAGCCATCTGGGGATCACAGGGGCTCCACACACAAGCCTGGCCTATGGATAGGACTCTAGCTCCTTGCAAAGCCTTGGAAGCTAATAGCAGGAACCCTGGGTCAGATCACAGGCCTGAGGTCATGATCAGGGACTGGCCCAGCCTGCAACACAGGCAGGAGCAGGAGAGAAGAGTTAGACACACTGGAGTCAGGTTCCAAATGAGGTCCCCAGGTCTGACCAGATTTAGGCAAGAATCCTTTGCAGTATGGGGCAGAGGGGAAAGCTATATGGAAAGCCCAGGTTGGTCAGGCCACTAGGAATAAGGATGACTCGGCGAGCCTCTCTGTCTCCCCTCCCCCAAATCCTCCCCACCAAGGGAACAGTCCTTTGGACTCCACATTCCTGATTGTCCTCCCACCTTTTAGTTCTGACTAAAATCCTCCTCCCCACAGGTTGTGGCTTCTGACCGTGGCACCCCTCCACGGAAGAAGGATCACATCCTGCAGGTGACCATCTTGGATGTCAATGACAACCCTCCAGTGATCGAGAGCCCCTTTGGATACAATGTCAGTGTGAACGAGGTGAGAGCAGCTCTGAGCCATACAGCTGGACACCCAGGGTGGACCGTGGGTGTGAGCTGACTGCAAGACACCTGTTTCAATGTCTATCTGGCCCGCTGGTCCCTCAGATCTTGTGATGGAGACTGTGGCTCGTTCATAAATACACCCTTAACCCCTAGCCTGGGTGGTAGAAATCAGCACCGTAGGGGAGAAAAGGAGAGGAGAGGATAGGAGGAAAGTGTCCTTTCACCAACAGGGAGCTGAGGTTTGCCCTGGAGAGCTGCTTTTTAAAATAATGTATTTACTAGTTGGTCCTAAGGTTGGGCCAGTCTGGGAGAATTTTTGTCCTGGGTCTCTGGACATGATGCCAGGTGGGATTCTAATGAAGGCAGGGTGGCATAGATAGAGCCCAACTCTCAGGCCAGATGCCCACGACTCAGGCCGCTGACTGGCTGTGGGGCTTGAAACATTCCTTCCTGTACTTCAGTTCTCTTATCTGTAAGTGGGGAGGACACCAGAGACCGCCCCAAGAGCCTTTAATGCAGAATGACCACTTTCCTGCTCTTCTCCCAGAACGTGGGCGGGGGTACCGCTGTGGTTCAGGTGAGGGCCACCGACCGTGACATCGGAATCAACAGTGTCCTGTCCTACTACATCACGGAGGGCAATGAGGACATGACCTTCCGCATAGACCGCATCAGCGGCGAGATCGCCACGCGGCCCGCACCGCCCGACCGAGAGCGCCAGAGCTTCTACCACCTGGTGGTCACCGTGGAGGACGAGGGCACGCCCACGCTGTCGGTGAGCCAGGGGAGGAGCCAGATGGGCAGGGCGGATCCAAGACAACTCCTTCCTGGATCCTCCAGCCGGGGTCCTGTGGAGGGCTGCTGCATGCCAAGTGAGGGGCTGGGTCACCCAGTCTGCAGCTGCTCTGAACCTCCATTGGTCCTCTTTGCTGTCACAGGGCAGCTCTGTGGGAGGTACCCTCTGAGCCTGGTGTGGGAGGCTGGCCCAACGGGGGCCAGGTTCAGCCCCCACAAGCTATGCTCCATGGACCACACTAACCCATATGGTGGTGCCTTATGGAAAGGAGCCTCCCCAGCCCTCTCCCTTTATCATACTGGTGCGATCTGGGCCGATGTCTGTGGTCCAGTCTGATGCTCTAATGAATGGGACCACTTGCCCATGGCAATGTTAATGGTTTGTGGGTTGGAGGAGGAGCAGGCCTGGGGGTGGTGGCTGTGCCGGGGGCAGGGCTGTGCCAGGCAGTTTGTGAATTGAGAGCAAGGGACTTGGAATCAGAAGCACTGTAAGCTGGCTGCATGATGGCGAGCAAGCCAGAACCTCTTAGAATCTCGGTTTTCTCACCTGCAAGAGGCAGATAACATCTACCACACAGCTGTTGCTTGGAGAATCAAGTTAGTGCTTGTCTGTAGAAGTGCTTTGTAAGCCACGAGGAGGACTGTATCAGCTATCTGTTGCACAGAGGCATACAACAGCAGTCGCTCCTTTAGCTGCGATTCTGCTTAGCCAGCTGGTTCTTCTGGTCTCAGTGGGCTCCCTCAGCTATCAGCTGGGGTGGCACGCATCTCCTCCTCCAGCAAGTGAGCCTGTCTTTATGGTGCCAGAGGGGGAGAGAGCAAGAAGTGTGCAAGGCCTTGTGGGTGTCAGGCTTGGAGCTGGCACAGGGTCCCTTCTGTGGCATTCTCTGGGCCAAAGCAAGTCACAGGGCCAGCCTAGAGTCAAGATACGGGGAAATAAATTCTACCATTTGAAGGAACAAGCCAAGGAGAGGTGAAGATTGGACACATTGTTGAGATCTCTGTCCCCTAGGGACCTGATTATAAGTTAGGCCTTGGCTTTGCCCCTCTTGGCCCCAACAGGTGACTCTGTTTGGTCCCCTCCCCTTTGGCAATGGTGCTGTGGTCAGAGTGGGCCCAGCCCCGGCTCTTGTTCTGGAGTATCTGTAGGGCAGGGGTAGGTGGGAATTGGGCCATTAATCCCAGGAAACCCCACCACACTGAGAAACCCAGGACATGAATTGACCATGGGTATCCCTGGTGCCCTCATGGACCTGCCCAGTGTCACTTCAGCAAAATAGGGACATCTTTATAGAATACATGTAATGCTAGGGACAGCGGTAAGGCAAGTAGGTGTGTCATTTATTGTGGTGTGGTGACATGGAGGGACTCGGTGTTGACATAACCTTCGGGATGAGAGTGAATCACCTTCTTGGTCATCCCTCCAGTAGCATTTAGAGACTTGTTTGGCCACAAGTAACAGATAGACGTGAAGTCCTAAATCAGAATGCATTTGCTCATAGAAAATCTCTGGAGAGAATTCCAAATGTTGATTTCATGCTCAGTGATCTCAGAGTTAATGTTTCATGGACTTTATCTCCTGTCATAAATATCGCTGCTATAGCTCCAGCTATCACGTCAGCATTCAAGGCAGGAAGACGACAAAGGCAGAGAGCTATGCCAATCACTTCTGCTCCTTTATAGGAAAGTGAAAGGTTTCTTATTGGTCTGAAATGGGTCACCTGGGCACACTAGCTGCAAGGGAGGTTGGGAAAAATGAGAAACAGGATCATAATGATTGGCATATTACTTGAAAGTCACATATGTCACTGCCCCAAACATCAAGAGGACTCTTTAGTGAGGAAGAGGTAGAGGATAGGTTTCAGGTGAGCTCCTGACAGTCACCCTGCCCTTCCTCATCCTGATACAAACCCATCAACACTCACTCCTTTTTTTTTTTTTTTTTTTTGCAATACTAGGGATTGAACCCAGGGGACATTCTACCTCCAAGCCCCACCCCCAGCCCTATTTTTTATTCTTTATTTTGGAACAGGGTCTCACTAAGTTGCAGAGGACCTCACTAGGTAGCTGCGGCTGGCCACAAACCCAGGATCTTCCTATCTCAGACTCCCCCAAGTATTGGGATTACAAGCGTGTACCATCATACCCAGCTTTAACATCCACTCTTACCACAGTCCTAGAGTTTCTCAAGGACATAGTCATTGCGATCCATAACATTCTGAGACCTCGAGGTGTGGAGACCAAATCT
The DNA here is from genome assembly GCA_004027655.1 of Graphiurus murinus. Lineage (NCBI taxonomy): Eukaryota > Metazoa > Chordata > Mammalia > Rodentia > Gliridae > Graphiurus > Graphiurus murinus. Next base: position 58,073 of record PVLC010001778.1, on the reverse strand, counting down.
GGATTCCTTTGGTCCCCAGAAAAAATGGGAATTGAAGAAATGGAAAGTCATCTAAGCCCCATTTAACTACAGAGAGTGATGAGCTGCCATCCAAATACCCTCCGAAAGACCTGGGATCAGTCCCCATAGTCAGAAAGAGTTTTCAGCTGTTGATCAAATTCTCTCCGGAAACCCATCCCAGCCCTGTGGGGACCATAAACCCTCCCTCCTCGTGGGCCAGCCCCTGACATTTGACCCTCCCTGCAGCAATCTCAGCCTGGTGTCTCCCTGGTGAACATGTAGGAAGTTGGGTGGCACCCACCCTTCCCAGCCTGTCAACACCAGCTTTGCTCCCCTGGGCTGCAGAAACACCCCCAGATGACCTGGAGCAGCCCTGGGGCTCCTGAAGCCAGTACCCAGGGAGGGTGCACATGGCCTCCTGGACAGAATCAGACCCAGACTTTCTCTAGACCGTAATACAAACAGCAACAGGAGCCAACGTGAAAAAGATTTATTGGAGGAAAAACTTAAGTGGAAAGGAATCTCTCCCTTCTTCAGGTTTGGCCCTGCTTCTTCAAGTTGTGGAAAGATCTCTATCGATCAGAATTTTGCAGCAGACACCACAGTAAAGTACTGCAGTGAGCACAGAGGCATGGTCTGGGAAGCTGGCACTGGCCTCTACTTACCCACTCATTGGGCCTGTGTTCCCTGGGTGCCCAGGTGCCAGGCACTGGGCATACACAGATGAAGACAGGATGATCTCTGGCATGAAGAACCATCATTGAGTGAGGGAGGCAATGGGGATGTCCATGTGAGGGGCCACTGTGCAGATGGGGCATTGAAGGGGCTCAGCGAGGGCTTCCTGGAAGAGGTAGCACTGGGCTGTCTCGTCCATCACTCATGGGTACTTCAGTCAAGGGAGACGGCATACTCTGGCCTGAGATCAGCCTGAACAAGGGCCTGAGAGCATGGAATAATCCAGGTGGTTCTGGGAGCTTCAGGAGCTCAGGGCAGGGCAGTGTTGAGAGTGGAGGGCAGGGCTTTCTATCTGCGGCCTCCTCGTGACATTCTCAGGGGCCAGTCCCGCTGCTGCTCCAAGAGCCCCCCGCTCCCTGTGGCCTAGCTAAGCCCAACAGAGGTGGGCAGAAGCTGGCCAGCCAGGGCCCTGCAGCCAGCCTCCCAGGAACACTGGACTTTGAAGGTTTGCTGTTTCTGACCAGACCCTAACCTTGGGGCAGTGGCCCCAGGGACAAAGCCAAGCAGGAGGTGACCAGAGCAAGATCCTTCTCTGCCATTGGGCAGATTTCAGTGGATGGGTGTGTGGAGAAGGCATGCAGGGATCCCTCCTGGAGCAGCTGAGCCCAGAGCAGCACCAGGCCAGCCATCCTGAGCTTCCAGAGAAGGCTGCGTGGTCTAACAGAGTGGAAGGGCCACACCACCTGCACAGATCTGTCCAGAAAGATCCAGCAGGCCTCCGTGTTGTCCTCTCATGGTCACCTGCTTTTAACTGCCTGGTTTGAAACCAGCCCTCACTGGCACAGGACCAACTTTCCTGAGGAGCAAGGGCATGTAAGAGTCATTCATTCATTCATTCATTCATTCATTCATTCACTGATTCATTTGACACGATGGAAGCACATGCCAGAAGGAAGCCAGGGATGAATCAGGCCCAGGTCTGTCCTCCTGGAGCCTGTGTGCTGGGGTGGGACATGGAATAGAGTTGACACTGAGTGACAGAGAGCTGGGGGCTCAGAGCTAGCGCCCAGGGAGGTTTTCTAGAGGCTTAAAGGATGAGGCTAAGTACAGGGCCTGGAATGCTGCTGCCAAGAGCTTTTCAAAGGCCCAGAGAAATCCTTTATCTGAGTCCCCTCCTACCCTCTGTTTTTCTCCCTCAGCCCCCTCCCCCTAGTTTCCTGAGAGCCAGACATTCCTGCAAGCAGCCAGGCTGTCTCCACCCAGCCCGCACTCAACCTCTATCACCCAGGCCCACAACAGCTGGGCTACACAGGGCATCCGGGCCAGCCCCAGGCCTGCCACACAATGGTGTGCCACCAGGCCAGAGGAAGTCATCGCACAGCTTCGGCCCTCTGGCTAGCTCCAGGGGGAAAGGTCTAAGTGGCCATCAGGGAGGTCCCTGCAAGAGGAAGGGCCAGGCCCAGGGAGGAAGGCAGGAAGGCAACTGGAGGTCAGGAGCTGAGCCCCACCCTCAGGGACACCTTCACAGTGGGTTGGGGAGTTGAGAGGGCCTGATATAGCTTCTCTGCCATAGGAACCGCAGCCAGGAGAAAATACAATCCCAGATCGCAAACCCTGACTTCTCAGACCAGTGGGGACCTGTCCAGGCAGGAAAAAAATCTCCTACTTCTGGTTCACAACACCCCAGAGGTGGCCCCATGAGAGTCTGTGAGCTGGGGACCCAGCCCTTGGCAGCCCACCTACTGTCCTTAGGGCAAAGGGCTCTTCTGATCATTAAACTTGGCCCCTGTTGCTATTGCAAACTCGTTTCCCCTTGTTTTGAGCCCAGGAACCCAGCTGGCCCCTTTCCCTGTGCTCACACCAGGTAGACCCGCCTTCTCCTGCCCGGCTTGAGAAATTGATATCCTTTCCTTCCACCTGCTTCTTGAAGGATGCTCAAATGCTGCACAGGCCACCAGCTGAGTTCCTCCAAGACACCATAGGGCTCAGCGGTTAGCTAGAGGTTCTCCCTTCCTTGTCCCCTGATGCAAATAAAGGGGGTACATGGGTCACCGCGTCTCCCAGGAGCCCCACGGCTTCAGGTTGCCAGGTGGAAAGGGGGAGGCAGGAGCTGATGCAGAAGGTGTCACAGCAAGGTCACAGCAGGGTCTTCTGGGTCCATGAGAGAAGAAGGCTGAGGCCAGGTCAGGCAAAGCCTGGGCAGGAACATCCCTAGTGTGGATGAGATGCAGCCATGGACTTGTGGGCCCTGGTGTGCACTACAGTCAAGTCCAAGGCAGAGACCACACCAGGGTTAGGGCCTAGAGTGCTATTCAGTGAAATAAAGAAACACTGGCCTAGGAAGCAGGAGACCCAAGTGTCAGTCCCACCATTCACTTGTTTTGACAAGACACAAGCCTTTCAGACTGGCAGTATCCCAAAGTATTAATGGGGACAATAAAGCTTTCACATATGTATGTCGAAGTGTTTTGGAAGGCATAGAACATTGCATCCGGAAAGGCAGAGATAAGGCACAAATACTGCTACTTCCTTATCCCATGGCCAGGGCGGCATCGCTAGACCACTTGGTACTTTCTACTAAGATATATTAATATATCAGAATACCTCTTAACACACTTTCCAGGAAGCTATACCAATAGATCAGAAGTGTGAGACAAAATGAAGCATTCGTCCTCTGGCTTGCACAACTCAGGCATTATTGTCATGGAGGAGATCCCAGCAGGCCCACATGAAGCTGCTAGAAACCAGAGCTGGTGAAATATCGGAAGTGGCTCTGCCCAATTTGAGCAGTCCAGAGAGTAGAGCCCTGGCATCATGGTTCAGCCCAGCACCCATTGGCTATGTATCAGTTATCAGCTCTGCAGCAGATACAAAGACCAGACTGTTACTGGGCCCCTCCTCCCTAACAGCATAGTTAGGGAGACACAGCATGTGGGAGGGGGGGCATGCAAAGCAGGGCATGCCCAGGGGACTGGCTAGACAGTCAGCCCTCTCTGCGGGCTGGAGCAGCACTTGGCTGCATTGCTAGTGTCTTTTTCTCAAGAGGACTTTGCACCCAGCATGATGACTAGCAACCCTGGTTCCTCTTTTGCCTGTTGCAGTTCCCGGAGCAAATCTTAGCCCAGCCCCCAGGACAGCCAGGCCAGCTCTTGGAGAATTCCAGCTTGACAGGCAGTCCTCTTCCTGGAGACAGGGCATGCTGGTGGGGTGACAGGATCTCCTCTGCCCCAGGCCCCGAGCCACTGCATGCAGGGGACCTCTGGCAGGAATAAAGGCAACCCCAAGACTGGTCTTTTGAGAAATAGATCTCAGGGATCCTGCACACCCACCCCAGGGTCCATCACCACAGACTCTTGTAGACAGGCCAGTCTGACCAACAGCAGCCACCAGTGGCCCTGTGGCATGTCAGTGTCCCCCGCTGCTCAGCAAACCTTCCTAAGGTGCCTCCAGTTCCTGTCCCTCTGTCTCTCCCTTGGAGTCCTTTGCTAATGTGAGTGGCAGGAGATAGGTAAGACACCCTAATTCCTGAGTGATCTCCTAACAATGAATTAGTTCCTAAAAGCAATTCCCTCCCAAGGCCTCAGACAGTGCCAGGAACCCAGCACTGCAGGGGCCTCCCTGTAGGCAGCAGACATCCTCAGGCCCAGGCTCCTCCTATACCCTTCCCCACTCTGTCTCACCAGGGGTGGTGTCTCAGCATCCTGAGCAATGTGGCTATCTCAGAGCCTGCACTGCCCCAGCAGAGGGTGGGTATCCAGAGGGCCGTTGCAAGCAAAGTCCATGGTCATGGATGAAGATGGAGCATGGAGCTCAGAAGTCAATTTCACTGAAAACAGGAAACCACGAAGCTGAGATGTGCTCAGTCGCAAGGGTCCAGAGAAGAAGGGAAGGGAGCCATGCAGGAGGAAGCTGGGCAGGAAGTGCGGTGGCTGTTCCGCTGGGGGCCACCGCCCCTCTCCTCCGCAGCAGCCAGGCTCAGGGTCTGGCAGCCAAGTTCTTAGAAGTTGTCTCTGCATCGGGGCTGAAGCTGAGGGCTGGGCTCAGGCCAGCTGCCCCCAAGGCAGGCCACACACTTCCTGGATCTGCCGGAACTATAGTCTGGGCTGTGGGCTTGTCCTTCAGCCCTCGGGACACGTGTCACCTCACCACTCCTGCACAGCCCCCACAAGCTGTGAGAACAGCTCGCTCTGTGGTAGCAGCATTGAGTGTCCACAGCAGCAGGTAGGGTAGGAAAGGGGACCCTAGGGTCACAGGGAGCCAGGGTTGGATGTCCTGGCCACTCTCCTGTCGTGAGGCCTGCCCTTGCTCTCAAGAACCCCACGCCCAGCTGGAGACCCATGATGCCTCAGGCTTGACAAGGGGCTCAGCTGGGCGCCCTGGCTCAGGCTCACTGCTGCTCTGAAGCTAAAGCTACCTTCCCCCCTACCCAGGCATTGCAGGGCCCTCTGTCCTCGCCCAAAGTTATGACTTTCAGTGTCCAGACCCAGCTCAGCAGAGCAGGTGGACACTGCTGAAAGACAAATGCCATACTGAAACTGTGGCCTTCTCAGTGCCTGGGGATCTGGTTCCACTGGAGGCTGCAGGGGGATTTGCTCCGCCCAGCCTCCCCCCAGGCACCACCTACTCGCTTCTGTCCCAGAGTGGCCACCCCCTTCTCCCTCATGCTTTAAAATCCTTCAGTGGCAGTCCCACAAATGACTCTTCCGTGTGCATGTATAAAAACAAACCTGGGTCATGCCTGGACACAAAAGACCGAGGGAAAGTCCGAGCTGAGAGCCCTGGAGCAGAGTGGGAACAAGCTCTTCTCTCTACAAGCCCCACCCATCTGATGACAGGGGTGTTCTGATGAGAGTACCAGGCCCAGATTGTGCAGAACTGAAGACCAAAGGTGGGGGAGAGGGCTCCGGGGACCTCAGGCATGCCAGAAGCAGAGGGGGTTAAACCCGGTGCCTCCAATCCACTTGCAAGGTTTGCACCAGTTGCCTATGTCTTTTTTAATAGCACCCCCTTTTCACACTCAAAAGTGTCCCAGTGTGGAGAAGACATTATGTGACCACCTGTGCTATTGGCCACACTGAGCAGGGGGGCAAGGGAGAGAGTAGGCAGGGGGCCATTCGACTCACCTTCTCAGCAGCCCCCCCACCCTCCCCATTGCTTTCTGTGGCAGGTGGGGCAACCTCTGGCCTGGCTTCACATTGCCCAAGATACTAGTTGGCTCACAGTGACCACTGTGCCCCAGTATGCACTTCCTGTTCTGGCACCTCTGGGGACCGTAACGCAGGTAGTAGGAGCCCCAGATGCGCTTAGCCTGCTGACAGATCCTCAGTGAGTCTGCTGGCCAGAAGCAGCTAGGGAGGCTCCAATGGCAGGAAGTCAGGCAGGCTCAGCCCAGAGCACCCATGGGTGCAAAGGTGAGGTCAAAACAGGACGGCCTCAGGCAAGACACAGTAAGCAGAGTCCCTCCACTTCTTGTCCTGTGTCTCATGCCCGAGACAGTGGCACCAGGGACCTGTCCAGTGCCCACCCCATCCAGGCTATGACTCCAGGTTCCAGGATGGATAAGAGGCTGCTACAGAGCTGGAACTCTTGAGGCTTCTTAGACTGTGAGTCACTTGGCATCTGTAGCTGGTGAATTCCAGGTCTCAGGGGATCCAGCAGCCCCACATTCTTGGGACAGGGGTGAGAGGTCCAGTGTCATCTCCCTTCCCCGATGTAGCATCCAGAAGGGTGGAGGGTCCACACATCAGGGGTGGGGAAGCAGAATCTGGGCTCAGAGCAGGAAGAAGAGGGCCAAGGCCATGGAGGCCTCTCACTGGGCCAGGTCTGGCTCAAATGCACCTGCTGCAGACCCAGTCACCACTGCCTGCTGTGCCCAAGTCGGTCTAGATGACCTCAAAGTTTGGAGAGTCAGGAACTGGGTCTGCAAAAGAAAGGAGAGGCAGGGTGAACGGGGAGCTGCTCTATCTCTCCCGCTCCAGCCCCATGCCACAGGCTTTGAGGACTCCCCAGGGCTGATGCTTTGCAGATCTTGGGGTCTCTGAGATCCTGTGAGGGTCGGGAAGCACTCACCCAGGGATGGAAAGAAGACGTCCCCGGGGCCTGGAGGAGACAGAGGGGTGCTGGGCTCGGAGAGCAAGTGCCGCCCGGACTCAGAAGGCTGCCGCTGGGCCACGTAGGACAAGGGGGGCCTGGCTTTGGCCTCGGGCAGCACCTGGGAGGGTGGAGAGGCCTCAAAGCCAGGATTTTCGAGTCCCTGGATGTTGCTGCCAGAGAAGCAGAATGAAGAGTCACTTGTGCTGTCCAGAGAATGTCCTCTGCTGTCCCTGCTTCCCTCATAGGCCCCAGCAGCGGGGAGGAGGAGAGAGGTACTATCCCACCTGCTCAAGCTGCAGGTACCAGGGCAGCCACCAAAAGTGTCCCAAGTCATTCCTGCCTTGGGATTTTGGGGACACATTTCTCTTTGCCTGGTATGGTTAATGGCATTAGGATTGGATGTCCCCAAAGCATGTTTGAGTTGAGGGAAAGGGTTCTCTTCTCTTCCAAGACAGATAGCAGGGAACCTGTGAAGGTCCCTCCCACTCTGAGATCTTAGCAGGACTTCCTTTGACCTGTCTTGGAAATCATCCCTTGCAAACACAGAAAAGCTCTGAGTTGGATGTTATGGGACTGGAGCCAAGCTCCTGAGTGTGGCTTATTCCTGAGCCCATCTTCTGGGCCAGCTGTAGACTGGCATCCTGCTCAGAGGACAGATCATACGCTCCCTCATCCACCCCATCCTCAAGCTGTCCACCTGTCACCCTGGTCCTTCAGCAGGCATCCTCCTGGCTGAGCTGCCCCATGGCTTTCTGTTTGGGGGAGGGGGACCTGCCCTGCAGGGAGGAGTCCTGCTCCAGGTGTGGGGCTGAGCCCAGCCTGCTGGCCTCCTTTGGGCATTTCAGTGTCTGCCCTGGGTCAGCTGCTTCTCTCCTGCCCATGATGGCCCAGGCAGACCACTGAGGCCCAGAAGGCAGGTGCACAGCACTTTTAAGCAGAATCAGAACTCAGCCTGCAGGGTGGGGGTGGCAGGGAGAACAGCCAGCCAAGACAGATGTGTGGCTCTGGCTGCAGATGCTCTCCTGAGCAGCTGTGCTAGGCAGCTGAACAGCAGCTCTACTGCACAGAAATAGCCCTTGGCTGACAGCTGGCCAGGAGAAGTTTCCTTAAGCAGGTCTCCACAGGTCTTACCTGTCCATCCGCACCAACTCCTGAGCACCTAGGGACAGACAGAGAAGCTGGTCACAGGAAGGAAGGCTTCCAAGGACAATATCCCAGCCCCCACTGACAGATCCCCTCAGGGTACAGGAGCATGTCCAGGCAGGGCTCTGCTGGGCCCTGGACTTTACTTCTGTTCACTTGGGAGGTCCATGTGGCCCCACTCTGCATGTCTGTCCATCACGTGGGCCACAATGAGTGACTCATCTTGATTATCGATAAGTGAGACAGTCCACACATTCCAGGTGCATGGCACCGCGTTTGCCACCAAGAAAGGAAAAGCAGCTGACACTTCTGTGGCTTGTCTTACGTAGCATCAGACCTTCGGAATTAAAGTATGAGCCCGAGGCCTGGCTCCAGAGTTTGCTTGACTGTGGTTTCCTGTTTGGGCGTTTGTCCCTTTCTGGTCTTTAGCTGTGACTTACTGGGTGGAGTGGTCAAGGTCAGTTCCTAATTAGAGGGTTCCTAGACCTCTCTTGCAGCATCCTCCAGGTTACCTAATAGAGGAGAACTTCGGGGGGTCTGAGAACCCCATCACTTACCATCCAGTTCACCCATTTTCAGCTCTCCAACCACACTGCTGCTGCTTTGCCCAACTCTTGGGGTTTCCCAGCCCCCAAACTGACCACCAACCAGATGCAGGGGCCACAACTTCCCCCTTTCTCGCAGCTCCCCACCTACTCCCTCAGATCCTTCTCGTTTTAAGGAGCTTTGCTGCTGATTACGATGGGGAAACAGAGGCTGGGGGAGGGGCACGCTGCAAAACAAACTCAGGGGAAGTTACACAAAAGTTCCTGAAATCTACCAGAATCATGGCTCCTGTTTACAGGCAACTCCACATGTCAGGCTTCCTGCAGGCTCACAGCATGTCCCCCTCAGCTCATCCTTCCATCCCCTGCAGGGTGAGGATGTTGGTCCCACTTCAGAGCTGGGGAAACTGAGTCACAGTCTATAGCTGGATAGGAATCCACACCCAGAAAACTACCTTCCTCAGTGTCCCCAGCCCATTCTTTTTCTTTCTTTTCTTTTTTTCCCCCCTGAGTGTGGCTCATTCCTGAGCATCCCCTCCAGGCCTGGCAGCTTCCTGCCCAAGCACACCACACACGGTCCCCTGACCTGCCTCCCACTCCAGCCGGCCTCTGCCCATGCCCTGGGGTTTCCACCGCACTTTTTGTTTTCTGAATCCAGAAGCTGCTTTTCTAGAGTCTACATCAAGAGAAATGATCTGAAGCTCTGCTTCCTCTCTCTTGCACCTGGTCCCTCTAGCATTGTCTCCATCTGGCATCTCTTGTCTCTGTCCCTAAGTCTGAAATTATGACAATTTTTTATTCTCTTTTGGCTGCAAAAATCTTTTTATCAGAAGATAAAGTATTGCCACCTCTCTGTTATTGCACGTGAGAATGCTGGGTGTAAGGGCTACAGAGAGGCTGCTAGAGTTTCGGGGTATAGTACAATCCTTGCCAGCCCCTTCTTTCAGTGTAACTCACCTATGTCCTCCCTCGACAGATTGGAACCTTCTAGAAAGTCCCAAGAGCCAACACTAAGAATGAAGAGGTCAGTGTGTGGAGCAGGAGGTTCTCGGGGCTGACCCCAGGCCCCACAGCATTCTGTTCTGTGCTTTCCCTCTCTGATTTTCTCTCCTCCAACCATCCCCTATTCTAGATAGTCGGCATAGGCAGCAAGGTACCCTGCAAAGAGGCCAGCAGGCCACAGAGGCAGGAGCTCCCCCCTCTGCTCCCCCCTCTGTTCCCCCCTCTGCTCCCCCCACAGACACAAACACAGCATCCTCCACCCAGAACATGTTTATTCTCCAGTTCCTGTACCCTGCTCTGAGCACAGGACAAGGCGGCTCTGGGCTGGTGCAAGGGGACAAAAAGCACCTGGGAGCTGAGCCAAGCTAGGTGGCCTCCCACCTCATCCCCTCCCTGCCTAGGACGAGTGCTCCTGGCTTCTTAGAAGATCACAGCTCAGGGAAACTCTGCAACCATTTCTCCCCCTGCAGAGCCCCTGGGTTCCTCTTCTGCTCTGGCCTGCCACCTGCCTCTGCCCCACTGCCAGCCTCGGGGATTCCTCTGGGGATGCCCTGGGGTTTTGTGAGGGGGACAAGACCACCCTGAGATTAAGGGAGATGGCCACAGCCCCCAAGGGATCCACTGTGGGACTTCAGGTGGGGCCTCTGGGAAAGAGGGCAGGGAGAGATGTCAAGGCCAAAGGTGTGACCTTGTGACAGCAGCCCTTTCTCGTGATCTTCTGTGACCAGGGAGAGGGGATGTGGCTGGGGAAGGGCTGAAAAGCAGAGGGCTCTCACACTCCCGCTCTGGGAGGACTCAGGCTGAGCAAGGCTCTCGGGCAGGGTCAGAGGAGGGCAAGGAGCACTGTCACGCAGAGCAGAGGTACGGGTGGTGTTTGTAGCCATGAACCTGAAGCCTGGCTTCACCACTTATTTGCTGTGTGTTTCCTTGAGCAAGTCACATACCCTCTCTGAGCCTCAGTGTTCCCATCTGTGAAACAGGAATGGTGGTGGTACCAAGTTCTAGGAGTTGTTCTGAGGACTAATGAGGGAATGAATGTGACAAGCTTGTTGTAGAACCTAGCGCAGCGGTCCCAGCAGCGGGAGCCATTGGCTCTGGTGCCTAAACTGATGAGCATTCCTATTATGTGGTGGAATTCCGTCCCCTGGAAGGAGCAAGAGGGGAGGAGCTCTGAGGTTGAGTCTGCGCTCTGCCGTTCACTATGTTATTTAACACTTGGTTAGTTATTCATCTTACTGACCTTATGCTTCTTTTCTGTAAAAGGGAAAGGCTAAACTAAGTTATCCCTAAGACCCCTTCCACTTCTGATACTCCAAAGTTACTTTAGTCTCAGCAATTGCTATTAATTATAAATCAAATTCACCCATAAATTATAGCAGGTCCCTGAAGGAACTCTGAGTGGCACCCTTTCTTTTTTTTTTTTTTTTTTTTTTTTTTTTTGCGGTACCGGGGATTGAACTCAGGGGCATTCTACCTCCGAGCTACACCCCCAACCCTATTTTTTATTCTTTATTTTTGAAACCGAGTCTCACTAAGTTGCGGAGTGCCTCACTAGGTAGCTGAGGCTGGCCGCGAACCCGGATCCTCTGGTCTCAGCCTCCCGAATGCTGGGATTATAAGCGTGCGCCACCACGCCCGGCCGAGTGGCACCCTTTCTATTAACCAATTTGAACTATTCCTAATTACTCCTATGATGATTCGCTCATTCACAGATATTTTTCAGAGCCAAGCCAGCCCTTGCCTGGGAGTCAAAGTAAGCTGTCCGGCACGCAGGCCCCCAAATCAGTGTGCCTGGGCCCCTTCCTCTCTTGCCCAAGGAGCCTGGCTCCCTGCAGGGAATGTAGCAAGGAATGGAGAGGGCCTGAGCCTGCCTGGCGCTTTCGCTAACCCCAGGGGCCAGGCTCGGCAGGTACTCACGGCGGTGGGAGGCTGCCTGCCTCTGCTTGTAGACCATGAGCAGGATGAGTGGCAGGCAGAGGATTCCCACGATGCAGGCACCGGTGGCCAGGGCTGCAGCTGTGATGTCTGTAAGGACAGAGAAGTAGCCAAGGTGAGATCCCCTCCCCACCGCTCCTCTTGGGGGGAAACTGAGGCCTAGAGAGGAAAGACCAGGTAGCAGGGGGGTCCACTTTCACCCAAAGCCAGAAATTCAGTGACCTGCAGAGGCTCAGAAGACCTGGGACATCCCTGTGTTTTCCCACTGGTGTGCCGAGAGGCCTGTCACTTACATCTAAGACAGCTCCAGGGAAGAGAGAACTGACTCCTTTTCCTGCCCACAAGGGCCAGCTGGATGACCCTGGGCCGTAGGGTATCCCCAAAAAGGGAAGCAGGCTCTTCACAGACCCCATGCCACAGAGTTGAAGGTCAAAAGGAGCTCAATGATGAAAAAAGGTTAGAAACGGATAATGGTGGCAGTTGCACAACACTTAAGAACATGATTCAGTTGCACACCACTAAACTGTGCACTTAAAGATGGTTAAAATGGCATATTTTAATGTCATATGTTTAAACACGATAAAAGTAAAAAATAAATAGTCCCAACCCATCCCCTGAAGGATCCCTTAGCTCTAGGACAGGGTCCCTGGAAACCCCACCCCTTGATCTTAAGCAAACTCATGGGGGAAAAAAACTTAGAAAAAGAACATTTATATCCTTGTCAGACATTTTAAAACTTTGTTTTATTTTTATTTTTTATTTTCTTTTAGTGGTACTAGGGGTTGGGTCTAGGGGCATTCTACCTCTGAGCTACACTCCCAGCCCTTTCTATTTTTCATTTTGAAACAGGGTCTGGCTAAGTTGAGGAGGACCTCACTAAGTTGCTAAAGTTGGCCTCGTACCTGCGATCCTCCTATCTCAACCTCCCAAGTACTGAGATTACAGGCCATGCACCACTGCATCTGGCCATTTTAAAATTCTTAACTTTTTAAATTACAAAAACAAAATGAATAAGTTAAAAAATATTTGAAAGTCCCTTCCTCCCCCTTGACCTGGGCCCCCATTCAAAGAGACCCTCGCTGTCCACAGCCCTGGTCTGTCCATTTAGACCCATTCCCTGCATATACAGCAAACAAGGAATCAGAGGGCAACTGCTATTTCTGCTGAACAGAACTTGGGTACCTGGCCACCATTTCAGTGCATAGACCCACCTTATTCTGCTTAGAGCTTCATCATGCACAGCTCACCCCAGATTTATTGAGACATCCCCTACTGTTGGACACGTCGTTTGCTTCCATTTTCAACCTAGTTAATTCTGTAGCCGTGAACTTGTGCTCACATCACTGCTCACATGGGCAAGCGCATCTGGACATAAATTCCTAGCAAAGTGCTGAGCCAAAGAGTATGGGTTGCAAGTTTTCTCTCAGGCTATTGCTAAATTGCCCTCTGAAAAGGTTATACTGCTTCACAATCCCAACATGGTGGGGAGGTTTGATTTATTTCAGTCCATCTGCTGACTCCAGGGGTTTAGCTGGGAACAGACGAGCCCTCGGAACCACAACCAGCGTAAGCGTGTTTCCTTCCCAATTTGAGCCCTCCCCTGGGCCAAAAGACAGCTACCGTATCTTGTCATAGTGGCAACTTTGCCCAGGAGAGCTTTGCAGGTAGGGTTGCCCTGGTCGAAATTTCCTATGCATTTTATTTGGGAATGAAGGCCATTTTCATCTCATTGTATGGCTAAACGACTCAGCGGTGTAAACTAGCTTGCAGGGAGTTTGTTCACAGGGCAGGAGAACCAGTGTTCAAGCATTTTAGAAGTACTCTTCCATTCAGGAACAGTTGCTGGGCTAATTACAAAGCAAATTCAGCTCCACATTAAAGCAGGTTTCCTGCAGATTTAGCGAGGCTGCATTTTCATGTGGAATATTGAAAGCAAAAGCATTCTATAACTCAAGAGGTCCAGTATTTCTAAACCCCATCAAAGGAACATACTGTGGGCAATATCCGAGAAGCTGGTTTGCAAACACACTTTTCTGGTCATCAAAGCAGGTCTCCTCCCACTGTTACTAAGCAACCTTCTGCCAGGTGCTCACTAATTCCATCTGCCTGGGAGGCTTGGCTGGATCTTGCCTGACTCTCATCCCCAGGTGGAGGTAGGTCTCCCTCTGTGGCCTCTCTGGAATCAGGATTGAGAAGCCGTGGATTTCATAGAACCTGGGCTGAGTGAAGAGGCTGGGGTGGTGCTTTGGGGACAGGTCTGTGGGCCCAGCTGTCTTCTGAATCCATAGGCAACTCTGCAGAACCCAGCCTGGCTGCAGTTACCCTTCCCTCTCCCAAGCACGGCTAGTGCCTGGGCCGCCCCCCACTGGGGAGGGGCATGCTTGGTCATTATCCAGAGCCAGGCTCATGCTGGGGAGGTGACCAGGCCCTGGCAGAGGCAGATGCCAACCCCATGCTAGAGAGTGTGCCAGGCATTTGCCCAGCAGGGTGGGACAGGAGGGCTGGCCTGTTTAGTTGGTCTTTGTCCAAGCCCTGTCAGGTTCCCCATGCGCCTGTGTGGAGGAGGGAGTTAGGCTGCTGAAAGCTGAGCCCTCTGGCTGTCAGGGAGGAGGCAAGAGGAGAGCATTCAGCACATCCTGCTGTGTTGGGGCGGGGGCTGCCTGGCCCCCTTCCCTGAGCTCAGTGAAAAACCACAGCCCCTTGGTAGCTCAGGGGCTCTGAGCATCACCTCCTCCAGCCTTGCTCCCCCATTACCTCTTCCCACCTCAGACCCACTTGGACTTTCACTTATTTCGTAGCCCAGATACTCTCCCACATTCCAAAGATAACATTTAGAGACTAGGGCTGAAGTTAGAAAAGGAAAACTCAAAGAACTTCTTGGCCTGACGAATCATTAACTGATTGGGTACCTGTCTTAGAGAGTGCAGGGGCTGGGACTTTCCAAAGGTAAGCCACAGTGGAGAAGAGCAGCCAGCGCCCAGCCCAGGTGCCTGCGAGCAGTGACATGGTCACCAGGCAAATGGCTCTAGAACTGTCAGGAAACAAGACCACGCCCGCTGTCTGCTACATCTACCTGCCAACCTGCCCTGGCACAGGGGAATGGACCAGTTGACTTTGAAAGTCAGTCCTAGAAGTGTGCATCAAGAAGGAACAATGGAGTCAGGCAGTGGTACACACCTGTGATCTCAGCTCCTCAGGAGTCTGAGGCAGGAGGATCGCAAGTTTGAAGCCAGCCTGAACAACTTAGTGAGACCCTGTCTCAAAATAAAAAGGGATGGAGATGTGACTCAGTGGTAAAACTGGTTCAGTCTCTAGTACCCAGAGGGGAAAAAAGGAAGAAAAAGCAGTAATGATCCCACACCTACACAGCACCTGCCATGTGCCAGGCATGGTTCTTAATGTATCACGTGTGGTAGCTCATTTTAGCCTCATGATAACCCTGAACAGCAAGTGCTATTCTAATCATCATCTTCATTTTACACCTGAGGAAACGAAGGCGCAGAGAGCCTAAGCAGCATGGCCAACTGCAGGGTCTGTGCTCGAACCATACTGTCACCGAGGTGACACTCCACCACACTGCCTTTTACTAAAATAGACTCAGGTTGCAACTATGATCTCCACAGTACTTAATTTTCTTTATTGCCAACATTTTTTTGGTGGTACTGGGGATTGAACCCGGGACATTCTTCCTCTAAGCTATACCCCCAGCCCTATTTTATTCTTTCATTTTGAAGCAGGGTCTCACTAAGTTGCAGAGGGTCTCACTAAGTTGCTGAGGCTGGCCACAAACCTGTGATCCTCCTGTCTCAGCCTCCCAAGTACTGGGATTATAAGCATGTGCCACCAACGCCCAACTGCCAACATTTTAAAGTTGAGTGGCTCTGGCAACCCTGGGCCCCCATCCTGACATAGCAGCTGGAGCTGTCCTTATAGACTGGTGACTGTGTACTCACCACCATCTCTGCCCCTCCTCACTGTTTTGCTCAGCAGCTCCCTGGCCCTGGGAGTGCACGAGATTTCCATCCCTGACTCAGTCCCCTAAATAACATTGATTGCCCCTGTTAGAAGGGAAGGGACATATCTGTTCCCATTTCTCATCAGGGAAATGGTACCCAGAGTGGCATGCTGTCCAAAGTGCTCACACCCAACTCAAAAGCACAACCAGGTTTCTTCTCATCTGGAACCAACTCACCCTTAGTGCCAAATGTCTAGACTGCAAGAACCAAGAGTTCAGAAGGCGACCAGAGGGCTCATCGCAGCCATCCCCTGCCCTCAACAGCTGTGACAGAAGTGTGTCCCTTTGGCCCTTGAGGAGCCAATTCACTGGGCAGGGACTCTAGGAAGCAGAGCTTTTGTGCTACAGCCTCAAGCATAGGAGAAGGATGAAAATGTTGAAAGCCAAGGTCAGAGGCGCCCAGGAAAGGAGCCTGACCCACTCCTAACAGTCAAGCTGAAGGTTTCTGCCTTGCCCTGGGCTCTTACAGCCTGACTCCTGAGACTTGCCAGGTACCACCCTTTCCCTGAATCTCTTCCGGAGGCTAGAACAAGAGAAATGGCCCCAGTCTCCACTCCCTCTCCATTGTCACCTGCTCTCCCCAGCGTCATTCCAGGACTGAAGCCTTACAGCTCATTTTCAGCAAGTAGCGTTGATCTAGGGGCAGGCAGCTGGCTCACAGGCAGAGCACCCACTCAGAGAACTGGGCACCCTGACATCTCTTCTCACTCTGGATCTGAGAGACTAGGGGTGGAGCCTCCTGCCTGTGCCTCAGTTTCCCCTCCTGTGACATGGGGCAGAGGTGAAAGTGATGCTCTACAAGTGACCGTCATTCATTCCCACTGGGCTAGTCACCCAAACCCCTACACAGGCCTGTGTGTGTGCTGTCCTGAGCTGCTGGGCAGGAGAGCAGTGGCCACTCAAAGGGCAGCAAGGACAGTGGCTCTGTGATGTGCCAGGAGAGGGCCTAGAACCTTCTGAGGTCCACATAGGTCTGGCTCCAACTGAAATGCATGTTTTAATTTTGTTCCCGGCTGGCCTATGTGTTTGTTTGTTCGTTTTAATGTGTGATTTGAGTTAAAAGTAGCCACAGCCTTCGAGTTGGGGCTTGGCTGGGGCTGTAGTTTAGTTGTTTCCATCCTGGCTTCAGCCTTGTGCATGTCCTCCTGGAGGTCAGGGACCAAGTTTTCCCTTCTGTATCTGCAGGGCCTAGGCAGGGGCTGGTCCATGCTGGACACCTGATAAATACTGGGTGGCTAGAAGGATGAGGAAGATAAGAAGAGTGGGCCAACCCTAAGAAGTGTCCCTTGCCTGCTATCTCCACGCTGCTGGGCTTTCTTGCCTGACCTCTGAATGCCCAGCCACCCCTCAGAACAGTGTCCCCTTACCCTTAGGACACCTCACTGGGCAAACACCGCTGCCGACAGCCACCCACTGCTCTGCACATCCAGTCTCCTCCTCCGATCCGGGAAGAGGGGAATTGAGCAAAGCTAAGTGGGCCTGCAGCCCTTGGCTGTGAGTTTGGGCAAGTTGTACCACCTCTCTGGTCCTCTGTTTGCATGTATGTAGAGTGTTGCCTGCTTCATAGGGGAGGGGGGTGGCCCCTTCAGGGAATTCAGAGCAGCTGGGAGGGGAATGGGCTCCTGAGGCTGCAGCCAGGAAGGAAGCAAGAGGTCTTGAGGCAGCAGAGAAAGAAGAAAGAAGGCAGATTCCCAGGTATGAGCCAATGAGGTTAGTAAAAAGTAGTCACGGCCTTCGAGTTGGGGCTGGGTTGAACAGAGTCTGGGTTGAAGATAAGGACAGAGAGAAGCAGGAAGGGACAAGCAGACAGTCCTTACTTTCGCTCTCCTGGGAGGAGGATGGGTACATGATGCATTTGGATGGTGCATCTTTGCCTGTGGGAACAAAGATAAGGGCCATTAGCTTGGTGTCAGGTCCAGGAGGCTCATCCAGGCCAGCGTCCCCCTCTAGTGCCACTTGGCAGTGTTGGCCCAACGGGAGCCTGCACAGGCACGCACACACACATGCACACACACAAGCAAATCCTGGCACCTTCTCACCCTGCCCATTCTGGTGCCACTTCAGGGGCAAGTGGGTGCAGCAGGCGCCCACACCTCTATCCAGTGTCCCAGCCCTCAGGTGCTCAGCGGGCAGACATTGCCCACGCATGGCCCTGTCACACGCAGCACCACAGGCTCCCAGCTGTACCTGCAAGGCGCCTCACCTTTCTGCACCTGCAGCTCCATGGCGCCATGGACCCTGTGCTCCCAGTGGTGGTGCTTGATCTCCACCACCAGGCAGCAGTAGAGGCCGCTGTCCCATGGGGTCAAGTTGTGCATGGTGATCGAAAAGTTGCCGTGGTGGTCTGAGGCTGACTCCAGCCCATGGCTCCGGGCCAGGTTCTGGCTGGCGTTGGCCTGGTGGCCCCCATGGTACAGGTGGAGATCCTGGAACGTGAGGTTGCGGATGGGCCAGCGATCCGAGCAGACTTGCACCTCACCCCGCGAGCTGCGGTACCATGTCTTATAGAAGGTCACGTCATGCCCTTTGGACACAGGGCCCAAGAGCCTGCAGGTGAGGGTCACGTTCTCTCCCTCCGGACACACGTACAGGGAATATGGTGTGGCAACCTTGAAGGCTGCCACCAGACCTGCTCAGAGAGAAGAGAGTCCTGTCATCTGCCTGTGTGAGCACTGCTCTCTGGCCTCCCCAGATCAGACCTCAGCCTCAGCCTCTCCCCAGCCACAGGCCTGGGCCAGTCAGCTGACCCCGCGCCCCGGCCTGGCTTCTTCTTTAGTACAGACCATACTCCACCCCAGGCTGCGTGGAGGAGTGGTGGACCCTCCCCAGATGGCAGTACACTGGGAGTGGGACACAGTGAGAAGAGGCGGCAGGCTGGCCAACCAGGGTGTGTCCTTCTCCAGGGGAGGGCATGCACCCTAGTTCCAACCCCCAGCTGCAGGCATTGTGCCTCTGCCTGGGCGGCTCCTGCACTGCAACCCAGTGCTGTCCAGTAGGCGGCAGGACACAATCAAAAAGGCCATTGGAGTGGCAGCTCTTTGTCTTTTGCCACCCTTCCGGGGGCCATCGGCTCCTTCTGCCCCCTCCTATTCCTAGACAGGACATGCCTTCTATCTCCTCATCAGTGGGTACTGATAGAGCACCTGCTTGTGTAAGGCTGGTGCCCGGTGCTGAGTCTCACCTGGATGCTCCTAACTGGGCAGATGAGCCTGCATTGGTGACGTAGGAACCCCATTGGGCAGAGGCAGCCAGTGCCCACTTCAGGACACTTGGAAAAGGAAGGAAATGGCCTTCTGGGGATGGTTGAGTCATTTCAGGAAGGAGGGAGGGTCTTTGGACTCCATGGACAGATAGGATTTAGCAAGTGGAGAGGGTACCCCAGGCAAGGCAACAGGGAAGTGGAAAAACTCAAGGTGCTTGAGGGACAGGGGCATGGAATGCAGGAGATATCATCTAATCCCTGTATCTGCCTCCCTCCCAGCCTTAGAACATGTTCCAGTTCTTTTTTTTTTTTTTTCTTCTTTCCCCAATAAGCAAATGAAGCAACCCCTGGTCCTCTTTACCCTACCCCGTTCCTCCAGCATTTAACCATGTGGACCTCCAAAGCAGTGACTCTTCAAAACAGAATACTGGGGTGGAGTCCCTGCTCCTCTGTGTAGCCATGTGAGCCTCAGTCTGCTCACTGGGGCAATGAGAGGAATATGAGCTACAGGACTGAGGAGGGAGAGGACAGAATGATCGGGAGATGGGGCACGTGATGTGAGCTCCAATGCCCTCTGAGCCAGATGATGGATCACTGTGGTTATTATACAGTGGTGGTGTTATTTTAATTGACATCTGAGGGGCCATCATAGGTCCAGCAGACAGGGAAGGAGGGTTTGGAAATATGTAAGGGGTTAAACAGATATATCCTTTTCATTGCCCACCCTCTCCTCCAGATACCCCCTCCCTGACCTTAGAGCCCAGCAGCAGGCTGGGACCCACTAGACAGCAGAAAGCCTTGCCCAGTCAATAGCGAGGCAGCCCAGTGCACTTTGGGGATGGACCCACCTGCTAGGAGTCCAGGAGCTATGGCTGTAAGCCTCAGACTCCTCACTGCAAAACATGAATGAAAACATCTCCCTGGTGGAGCAAGGGTTAGTCATAATTCACATCAAGTGTTCTGAAAGCGCCATGCTAATACTTGGTGCTAGATATATGGGAGCCAGATAGGTCTCTGATTTGTTCAGCAATTCAGGAAACATTTCCTAGGAGTGAGAAATGGAATGGAGAAGCCAGCTTCCAATTGTTTTCCACTAAGGCGTGGATGGCTAGTAACAACTTGTGATCCCATCCTGGGGCGCTTACATATAGAAAAGAGAGTGTCAGGAGACAGCGAAGCCATGGCCCCAAAGAGACTCTGCAGGAGTGGAGTCTTAGGCCTAGAAGGTAAAGAACACATGCCAAAGCCCGTCTTGCTCTGCCTCCATGTGAGAGACAGCCATGCCTGGGAGCCCCAGGCTTTTGGCAAGTCATTGCCAGGGTGAGCAGAGACTTCAGAACTTCTCTGGCAGGATACTGGTCTCCCCTTCAGGCAGCAACACAGGGCCAGGAAGGAAAATGGTTGGACCAAAGCTCCAGAAGGTGTGACCTCAGAGCCTGGACCGTGGTGGGGAGGGGGGAGGCTTCAGGTAAGACTGGATCTAGTTAGAACTAAAAGAAGAATTAGCGTGTGCTCTGTGCACTAGGCAAGGGGCCTTATGGCCTATCTACAAGGCAAGTGTCATGTTTATACTTGTTTCACTGATGGAGAAACCAAGGTGCACGAAGAGGTTAAGTAACTCACTGATGATCACACAGTTAGAAAGTGCAAGAGCCAGAATGAAACTGAGGCACTTAGATTCCATAGGGAAGAAAACTGTTCAGAAACTGGAAGCCCCCAGGCCATATATGGCCTTCAGACATTTAGTTACACCCTCAAAGCATTTTAGATTTTTTTTTAAAAAGATTGTTAACATTTAAAAATCAAGGATTTAATATGAAATTTCTGACTCCTAGCTTCTCTGAAGATCAGAAGGTCATGCTGAGCCAGTTCTCCCCAAGGCAACTGTCAGCTGGAGCTAAGTAGCCATCTTCCCTTCCATAAGCACCAGCACTCCAGCTTGCCACAGTCCCCACTCCTCCCTAATGTCTCCACCGGCTTCGTTCTCTCAGCAGTGTGTGTGTGTGTGTGTGTGTGTGTGTGTGTGTGTGTGTGTGTGTGTGTTTCACTGGAGATTGAACCTCAAAGCGCATCCTACCTCCAAGCTTTACTCCCAACCCTATTTTATTTTTATTTTTTGAAACAGAGTCTCACTAGGTTGATGAGAGTCTCATTACTTGCTGAGGCTGTCCTTGAACCTGCAATCCTCCTGTCTTAGCCTCCTAAGTACTGGGATTACAGGAGCGTGTCACCACGCCCAGCTCCCTCAGCATATTTGCTTGGCTCTATGGGCATTTGAGTTTGTGGCACAGAGTGTGGCTGCTTGAGCTAGCCGGGGTGGGGACTCCACTGCCCAAGCCCATCAAGGTGACCCTCAGGCTCAGGCAGGAGACTATCCACCCACGGTCCCCAGCAGAAGCCAGGCAGAGCAGGGACTAACCACCTCTCCCCTGCCTGTCAATCCAGTGCTCTTACTCTCACAGCAGGCCTGGGGGAAGAGGAGGCCTGAGCGGCCTGGCTGTCCCCCACTTTGTTCGCACCGGCCTGGACGCCCCCTCACAGGCCTGAAAGTTGCAAGCTATGGCTCTTCCAGAAGTTGAAGATGGGGCGGCCTGGGGAAAGGGCTCTCTTGGGCACCCCCAAGACCCATTCAAAGAGGGGCCCTGGGTGGCCTCTGCCCTATGCTGCCACTTTCGCCACAGTCACTAGGCAGCTCCCACCAGCACCTCTCCTGCCAACTGTCCCTCCTTCCCTTTACCTAACGTCGTCTCCAGCCCCAGGGCCGCCTCAGGGTGGAGCCAAGTCCATCACTAGCTACGTTCATGCCAAGCACCTGCACACTGTGGAGGCTCAACAGAGGCCGGCCTGCAGGCCTGGGGCATGGAGGGGGAGAAGTGGAGCGAAGTTGAACCAATGGAGGGTCAGGGCCCAGATGTGGGTTTGGCGGGTAGGCTGGCAGGGCACCCGCTGAGAGGGTCCCAGCAATGGAACTCAGAGCCGTGGGGAAGGAGTTTCCAGCCCTGGAGACACTTTCTCTGAAAATCCACAGGGGGACACAGAGAGACCACAGGTCAGAGGGCATTGCTCAATCTCCCCACCCACCCCCCAGGTCCTAAAAGGACCTCTTCCCCTTTTAGAAAAAAGGAGAAGCTGCCCTGGGATGCAGGTTGGAGAGGACTATTCAGTTTCAAGCAAAAGGCCAGATAAGGGAGAGGCTCCGGTCCAGAGGGGGTTTTTGGGGGGGAGGGGCAGGGGGGGCAGAAATGTCCCTTTTGTTGTGCCTGAGGCTCCTGCTGGGCAAAGCCCAGAGCAAGCTGTCCTTGGGAGGGAGGGGACTCCACAGGGACAAGCAGAGGCGCCTGGTGCCTCCACGAATGCACACGGTTCTTGTTAGCAGGATCTTATCGCCCGGGTGGAATTATAATTATGAGGCTGGAGGATATTGCTTATTGTCAGCAGCAGATCCTTTCGGACACCTGGGTCATTGTCAGAGACCCCAGAGAGTGAGTGGGGAGGAAGGGCCTGGCTCCAGGGTGGCCAAGAGTGTGTGGGGCAGGAAAGCAACCAGGGCCCTGCCCACCAGCTCCTGAAGCAGCTGGGTCACCTGTTGAACCAGGAAAGCTATGGATCTCGGCCTCACAGCTCCAACCTGAGCAACAAAACCCCTGGGCCCCGGCCCTCCCTTGCAACTGTGCCTTTGCTGTTTGGCCTTAGGCAGTTCCCACCCTACTCTAGGCCCCCCTCTCTTCATCTCCACTTGAGAGACTCCCCATGTTCCTGTTCAGAAATCCCCTCTGGCTCTGAGACACTGTGAGCAGGAGGGACAGTCCATGCTGTTTTATAACCATTTGTTATGTGTTAGGCACTTGCTGAGCATTTGTACTTGTCTCATTTAATTCTTCCAATGCCCCCTGATGTGGGGATTGTCCTCCCAATTTTAAAGATGCAGACACAGACTCAGAGAAATCAAGCAACTTGCCCAAGGCCACACAGTCTTCTGTGGCTGAGCTGAGATCCACACCTCGGAGCCCAGCTCTGCAGACAGGAAGAGCCCCCCACCCTCCAGAGGGTGGAGCTGACACTCATCTTTCAGCTATGTAGAGAGAAGGACTGACCCCAACCTGACCCCTATGCTCTGTGCAACTGTCCTTGCTCAGCCTCAGGCCCAAACTGAAAACACCATTCTTTCATTCCACAAATATTTAGCAAGGTCCTAACATGAGCCAGGCCCGAGGCAGAGAGGAATCTACTTCCGGAATTGAGTCCCATTTCTGCCACTTTCTGGCTGTGGTCACTCAGCCACAGGTGGGCTGGGCCTCTGGTTCACATTTTCCTCCGGGGACAGGGAAAGCTCTTGCTAGGCGTCTTCACAGGACCCAGAGTTGATGACCTTCACCTCTTTCCACTCAGCAGGCCCCGGCCCAGCCCCATGGGCGTGCACGGGATGGGTGTGTGTGGGTGTGAACAGGCCTGTGTATTTTCCCTGACAGGCATGAGCTTTGCCCACAGTTGCCAAGGCGACGCCCCAGCCCTAGAAGGCAGTCCCCAACTTGATTAGTCAGTCCTACCAGGCCCCACCCAAACATCCAACTCTGTCCAGCTGCTAAGGTTGAGAGTAAACAGTTATTAATCCCCTGCTATTGCTGGCGCCCACGCTAGATGAAAAAAGCCGAGTCCCTGTACTCACAGGAGACCCCAACAGACATGGGACCTGGTCCCAGCTCCCTGCCAGGCTCAGTCCCCCAGGAGAATCCACAGGGGCTGTAGCAAAAGGTTGGGCTCTGTCCTTGCCAAGATGCAGAGCACAGAGGGAAACAAAGGCAGGGACCAATCAGGATGGAGTCTGCTGGCTCTAAGAAAGGAAGTGTCCCAGGGCGAAGGCTGAGGGGCTGAAGCCAGCAAGTCTGCACGGGGGGCTCTCTGGTCAGTGAGGACAAAGGGCATCTCAGATGTGTTTATTGATACCTGCCCCAACAGGAAGTGTCCATTCACATCAGACCATGAGGTCGGGAAGGGGAAGCCAGGCTCTATGGGAGGAAGCTGCACTTCCAGCATCTTGGGAAGGCGTCCGTGCGTGGCCAGGGAGCGTCCGGGGAGGGCCTGGGCAGCGAGCCAGAGCTAGTGTGGCCGGGAAGGTTCCTCAGGATGACTTCAGACCCTACGGGCCTCCCAAGGACAACAGCTCCAGACAGCTCTTTCAGGAGCTCATGCTGTGAGGACTCCCTAAAGTCCCATTCAGGTCTGCTGGTCCCCTACCACTGCAGCTACTTTGCACTGGGCATCATTCTAAATACTTTTCTGTGGCTTCACTTACTTAGTCCCCCCACCCTGTAAGCTAGGAGCTGGGATCACCTACATTTTACAGATGAGGAAGCCGAAGCACAGAGAGCTTTAGGAGATTGAGTGGGTATTTGAACTCTGGAGGTCTGCTGTCATCTGACTACTCTCTGGAGACTAGAGGTGGCCAGGCACTGTCTGAAGGCCCCACCTCCTGCCCATGGATGGACAGATGGCCTGGCCAATGAGGGCCTAGCTTGCCTGGCAGCTTCTATAACTTAGGTAGTTTTACTTTTGGTTTTACAACATTAAATAACATTGAATCATACTGAGAGAAAGTTATTCCCTTTTCAATTCTTTCTTAGTCCTGATTACATCAAAGAGAAAGTCCCAGTTTTGATGCCCCTGTGTCTTCAAAATATCTCCCCAGTCACTTGCTAATCTCCTTTCATTATTATTATTGTTATCATAATTATTTTGCAAGAGACAGCAGCAGGTTTCAAACTCAGAGTCTTCCCCAGGCTAAAGTTTCCAGCTCGAATTTAATACCGTCATTTGGTTTTCCTATTATGTACTTATTCAGCTTTGTTCTATTTACGGCAGGTGATACTGGTGTTCCACTTTTGTCAGTGATATAAAGTTTCCTTTTAAAATCTACTTACTCAAACAAACAAAAAAAAATGAGTAGATCTGAAGAAAAAAAACTAAGTATACGTGACGATAGGCAGACACTGCAGAAATGATGGAATGAACAAATGAAACATTAGGAAACATCACCATGGAATTACCCTTCAGAAGAAAGCAACCTGCCTCGCTGAAACCATGTCACCCAAACTTCCCACTGCACAGACAAAGGGGAAGTGTATGCTCTGGATCCCGAGAGGGGTGAGCAGCAGAGGCAGAGCAGGACTTGGAGACCTCAGGTCTCCATGGGAGACAAGATCCTAGGGAGAAAGGCTCAGGGAACTGGGCTTGCTTGGTCAGTCACAAGACAACTTTGTTACTGGATTACTGATGGGCAAGATGGTAGCTGCTGCCTTTCTCTTTGGGGATGGATGAGCAGCTAATGTGAATAAGCTGAATGAGTTCAGATGCAAGAAAGACCCCATGGAGATAAGCAAACCCTGGGCCAGGCTCACCTTGAAGTTGCAATGCCCCCATCTCTGGAGGACTTTAAGAGGAGAACCTGTGGGCATCTCCATGGACATTTCAGATTCTAAGAGCCTCTAAGCGGGTACCTGAGGATGTCTGGACCCAGCCTGGGCATCCTTCAGACTCCAGGATTCTAGAAGGTCCACTGGAATCCAGCCAACACCTTCCCATGCCCTGGGCACTCTGCAGGGCCCTATAGGCAGCAGGGTGCTCATGTGGAAAGACAATAGCATGGGTCCCCAACGGCCAAGAGGTAACATGCTACACAGCATTCACAAGGATCGGGCACTGGGTGAGATGTCTACTCATCTGCCCTGCACAGCTGCCTCTGCAAGAGGAGCTGTCACCCCAATTCAGAGATGAGGAAATTTGCCCAGGGATGCTGAGGAACTTTCCATATATCACGCAGAACTAAATGGCCAGCTTGGGATTTGAAGCTAGGTCTGACTGACTCCCAAAGCCAATCAAGGGCCATATGTAAGCCCAGCATGCAGGTCACACAACTCCAGACCCCTTGCTTTGTGTTCCCACTCAGGGGTGCCATTGAAAAGGCCGTGGCCATGCCAGAACTGCTAAGAGTATCCATGGGGATCAGAGACCCCAGTGCTGACCCCTGACACACCCTCCTCTAGTGAAGCAAGACTGAACCTGGACCAGCAGTTGGCCTAAAACCTGGGTCCTTGAGCTCAGTACGTGGGGCTCAGATGGGTCCCAAGGACTCCTCCCTTCTTTCCTCCTACACAGGCCTAAGATCCCAAGCACTACATGTAGTGAAGCAGCAGCCCTTTTAGCTTCCCAACAGTGTGCCCCTGCCTGAGCCATCCTTCCCCAGAGAGGCCAGGCCCCAGTAGGGAATCTTTGCCCTGCTTGGGCAAACAGGAGCAGTGATCCTAGCTCAGCATGGGGCTCTTCAGTATTCCTGGTCCCCGGATGTCCCCTGGCATAGCACAGATGCCCCCTCGTGCCCACAGCCTGGCACAGGCTGTTTGTCTCCACTCCGGGGCCTCTAGGCAGTGGGCCATGGATTTCCTAAGAACTGACCACTGCTGTGTCAGGCTTGCAGCACGGGTTACTCAACAAGGTCCTGCAGCCTCATTTACTATGAAGAGGAAGATGGGGTCAGGCTCCTCCCCAGCCTGTTGCACCTCCATGAGCTTCAGTGCATTGGTCTCAGAATTTGGGACTGAATTGGCCTTTAAGCACAGGACAAGGACGGTAACGTCCACAAGTCCTGGCAATGCCTGAGGGGAAGAAAAAGCTCCGGCACCCTTGGGACCTGCTGGGTCCTGGCTCCAGAGGTACCTCTCCATCCGTCCCACTCTGAATCAGGCCCATGAAAGGGGTGACTTTGATGTTTCCTGGGTACCTTACAACTGTCATTCTCCTCAGTGCTGGCCCAGCCTAAGAGCTGGAGGGTCTGCCCCAGCAACTCCGTCTCACCTTGAAGGCATAAAGGCCTTGACCTTAAACAGTCCTGCCCAGGGCAATCCCCATGTCTCAGCCCCCAGGCCCTCCTGACCAGGCCTGCACCCGGGCCCCTCTGGTCTCCCCCATTGCACACTGTACGAGGTAGGGGGAGGAATGTCCATTAGCAAGTGCATCTATATTCTTTCAGCACTGAGGCCAGAACAATTTGAGGCCAAGAGGATTCTCTGGATCCCTGTCTCTGGAAGCTGCCTGGAGCCCTAGTTACCTCCCTGAGCTGGGCTGTGGAGAGATGGCCTTTTGGCACACCAAGTACTTTGAGTAACCAAGTCTTCTTGGAGTGAGGGCTCCCAGCTATGTAGCATAATCGGGTGAGGGCTTCTGAGCTCCCGTCAGGCTTCTCCATTACTAGATGCACTGTAAGCTGAGTCCCTGGACAATGGTTCTCTAGGACTCAGTTTCCCAACTGGGGCTATGGAATGGAGAGCAGCCCAGCCAAGTAAGAGTAGGGAAAGGGCGAAAAAACAGGAAGGGCTACAAGGGGTCACTTGGGGGAGGGGGACAGGGCAGGTGGCCCATGATGGGGGTGGGGGTGCTGGCCTTCCTGCCTGCCACTGTCCCTCCGCTCTGCCTGGAAGCCATGCCCTGCTGTGAGCTGTGGCCTTAGTGCCAGACTGCACCATTCCCCCACCCGACCCCATCCCCCTCCTTTCAGGTATCATCTTGGGGAACATCCAGCTGGGGCTCAGGCCGCTCTGTCTGTGGGGTGTGAGTTCCACCCTCTTTATCATACGCTCAGGTGGCCTCCAGTGCTAGACAACATGCTGCCTACAGACACCCCAGTTTGTTTCTGGGGTGTCTTCCAGGTTCTCAGAGTCTTCATCTCCTGCTCAGCCCATCTGCCCCCTTCTTTCTCTTCTTCTGACCTGCCCGTTAAGTCACTCTGCCAAACCCTCCACCTCCGTCCTGCCTCCCTCTGACTCCTCCCATGACTCACACTTTCCCATTAAGTTTGGATCCACAGGCTGCCAGCTGCCCCCCTCATCCCTTAAGATTCAGCCTCTTCAACTCTGGACAGGAAAGAACCAGGGGTCAGGTTGTGGATTCCAGGACCTCTGCCCCACCCCCAGGAGACCCTGTGTCCTGGCCAGGTCATGGATGGTATCCCGGATTTTGGAGGTAGAGTCTCCCTGTGTGGGGGGCTTCTGTGTTTAAGCTCAGGAAACTGAGGCCAGAGAGATGCCATAAATTATCCATGGACCGAGAAGGGGCTCATGACAGAGCTGAGAGAGTGTCCCTTGTCCCCCCAGAACCCACACTGCTCTCTGAGCTGCAGCCTGGCTGGATGTCAAGAGCTCACTGACCACTTACTCTGGCTATCAGATCCACAGAATAGGGACCCGGTGGGCTGAGCCACCCACATCTGGGAGTGAGCCAGTGCCAGCCAAGGCTCACCCAGAAATGTCAACAGCGGAGGGGCCCTGGCTGAGTACTGGAGCCCTGGGGTCAGAAGGGCAAGGAGATACCAGAGCTGTCAAAAGTCGGTCACATCCACTAGTACACACTGGGGCGGCCGCCACCCAGTCCCTCTCCTGCCTGGGGCTCTCTGGACTGGGAAAGGGTGGGACAAGCACTCCTCAGAGGACAGCTTTGCCTGCTGCTTGGACAGCTGTCAGATTGTGCAGATGTGCCCGATGTTCAGCTGGTGCACTCGGTGGCACCCTGCCCAGCGACCCCAGCGACCCCAACAGCCTATTAAGCTGGCCAGCAGCCTCAGCAGGCTGTGGGGACTCCTATCCTGCCTGTGACTGTCACCTTGACCCGCCAATCTCTCCCGGGGCTTTTCCCCAGCCCCAGTTGCCTGCGGACCTTACCTCGGGACGCAGTCAGGAAGAGAGCAAGAAGCAGGGGCCTCCAGCGCCCGCAACCGGCCTTGAGGACCTGGGGAACGCCCATGTCGCCGTCGGGCAGAGCGGCGTCTGGCACCTTGGGGCGGTGGGCGCGCAGGGGAACTGCGGGAGCTCAGGCGGCGGCGGGCAGCACAGCCGGCGGGGCAGCCTCCTGAGTGAGTGCAGTGAGTGCCGAGCAGCGCGGAGCCTACGAGCTGGCGGGCCGCCAGCGGGCTCTAGTGCCCACAGCGCCCCCCGGGGGCCGCGGGCGGCACTGCATATCCAGGACGCCGCGGGTGGGGCTCCGGGCTGGCCAGCGTCCCAGTGAGTCCGCACCATTGACAGCTGGTGTCAAGCCCTTTCCACTCCCAACGGTGCTTTTTAGAGATCATTGCTTCACACAGCCTAAAATGAAGACTATCAACTAGCAACAGGCATGATTAGCATAGTTTGTATCTGCCCTTATCCAATGCCTTTGAGCCGTCTGAGGCCAGAACTTGAACCCTGCATCCTCCAGCCAGCCCAGGACTCAGCTGAAGTTGTGGAACAGATGGATGGTGGATGGAAAACAGAATATCACTCCTAGAAGATGACCATTCCAAAAATGGATCCATTATACATAATCTAGAAAAAAAATTCGACAGTATGAATTGGACATCGATGAGATCTGGGCCAATTTTAAAAGGGCCCTGACGTTGGTAATGAGCTAAGCAAGCTGGAGTGGGCATGACTGTGGATTCAGTGAATGCCTGAGACACACTTGTGCACCTCCATGCACACACACTCCATGTACACACACACCTGGAACAGTGCAGGAGCACACGGCAGGCTCTGCATATCCCTATACCAAGACATACATGAGCATGTGTGTACCATCTATTGGTGTGTCCCACAGAATCTCATCCAAGCTCCTCTCCCTGGACCCGGCTCTGAACCAGCTCTTGTTCCTGTTGCCCTGGGTGTCTTGGCATCCCTTCCAGTGCTCCTCCACCCAGCCCTGAGGGCACCAGCTGGAAGTCCCTCCTCTCATCCAGTCTTATTCCTCAGGGCTCAGCTTCCGTCCTTTCTGCCCACACACCAGAGCTACCACACCAGGCTGAGGTGCTGATCAGCTGGTGTGGTAGCCGTTCTTTGCCTGGGTTTTTCTCCCCTCCCAAGCTTGACTGTGAGCTTTTGGGGACCACAGGCTCCTCCCAATGCCGGTGAGTTCCTGGCACAAGCCAGTCATGGGAGGCTGTTTGCTGCACTCTTGCCAGTGGGTGAGTGAGTGAGTGAGTGCAGGGCACCTGAATGGAGTAGAGGCAGAGACCACAGCAGGGACTGGGGGTCACAGGAGAGGAAAGGGCACTGCTCTTGTGCCCAGTGTAACCCAGCCCGGCTGAGTCTGCCAGGGGTTGCTGGCCCCTCAGGGATCTTGAGCTCACAGGTGACCCCAGGTTAAAGGACAGAGGACAGCCAGAGTCCAGCAGTGTCAGGAATCAGAGCCAGGAATTGTGGATGCTCATGCTGGCCTGACCCAAGTCACAAGCCCTCGGGAGGCTCTCAGCCCTACTCCTGGGGCAGAGAAGGCCAGAGCAGAAGAAAGATAGGGCAGAATGTTACTAAGTGACCTTTTACAAGCTCAGACCTTGTCCTTGTGACCCTGCTGGGGACATGGCCCTGGGCCTTTGCTGGTGGCTGAATGTGTACCCTCTTCCACTCAGGGAAGGGGTCGAGCCAACTGAGATCAAGTGGGCACTGGGCCCCCTTCCCACCACAGCCATCCTCTGGCAGTGGCGAGGTGTGGTCACTCTAGAGTAAGACCGTGGCACCCCTCCCCAGCCTCTTGCCTGAGCCTCCTGGGCTCACATCAGGGAAGACCCAGAGGTATTGCCAAGGTGTGGGCCTGGCCCAGAAGCCTCAGGCACTTTCCCTGGTACAGGGGCAGGTCAGGAAGGGCTCCCTGAGAGGGCCTCTGGGGCTCTGACTTCCTACTCACTCCAGAAGCCAGAGGAGCCTGGTCTCTGAGCAGGAGGGGTTGCGGGGCAGCTGTATAGGAACTTCCATTCCTGGCCTTGCAGCCTGCACCATGGTTAGACCTGCTTGCAGGGAGTCTGGGAGGTGGGAAATGCTGGAATCCAGTCCCTTCCCTGCAGGATGGCACCCTTGTGCTCTTGCTGTCAGCTAACACTCCCCCTCCCCGCCATTCCCCCAGCACTCACCCCACTGCCACCATTACCACAGGGATCAGGACTGGGCTCCTCATAGGTGGTGAGTATTCACAGCTGCCCGGCACCACAGAGCCACAGAATGAGCATGGTGGCCTTCCTTCACTGTCGCCTTGGCTGGGATATTTGGGGCCCTCCCACTGAAACCCATTATAGAGAAGGATGTAAAGTCCATGTGAGATTTCAAGGAGCACAGGGGAGATTTCAGTGTTTCATTCTTGAGACAAAAGTTCAGGCTGGGTCCCCCAGGCTCACCACTAGCTCCCTCTCCACTCTGGTGCAAATGTTTGAGAAATGTTGAAATAATACATTTGCCTTATTATAATAATACACACCTTCCTTCCATGCTTGCTATTTTAATAAAGATTCCTAGAGACTATAAGGCCCAAAGGAATGCCTCACGAATGGTGTGGAGTCTGCGTGACTGATGACAGAGGACCGGGCCTCAGAGCATCTGAACTTTAGAGGACTTTAGAGGTCAAGGCAACTCCTTTAGTAACAGACAGAAAAGGTCCAGAAAGGGGATACTGCATGCCCCAGGTCACACAGCTCCTCTTCAAGCCTGCCAGTCCTACCTGCTTTGGAAACAGCTGTCCCCAAGAGCCAGAGCTACAGATCCTAGGAATTGTCACCTCCTCAGGGCAGTGACAGCCTTCTTGAGTCCAGGTCCCTGCCCATCTCTCCATCCCTCCATAGGTGGCTCCAGACCTGACCAGGACCAAAGGAAAATATGTGTACACATTGTCCAGACCCAGCTTTTTGTACCACCTGCTTTCTGCCCACCAACCTCGAAAATGGCTTACTCATAGTCTCACCCAGCGTCTTTCAGTTGTTGTAACCAAGCTATTTCAGATTCGTCTCTAGTTGTGGTTTGTATTCATTGGGGTCTTGGCAGGAAACAGATGGCACACTCAGAAAGGCCTCAACTTTTCTTGAAGTTGAGTAGAGGGACTGTTTAGAGAGGGCTGGTCAAGCACCCGAGACAAGGAGTCACAGGAAGCCATTACCACCGCACGTCCAGTGGGGAAGAGCAAGCGATGGTGCTGGAGCCCAGGGAGCTGTGGGAGGGGGTCCTCAGCAGGAGCAATGCGGCTGCTGGCAGAATTGCAATGAGGAACAGTGGGGAGGTGGAAGGAGTGCCCCACCGGTCCCTCTTCCCTTCTCCTGTCTTCTGCCCACCCCCAACTGGCCAAGCCCACCTGAGATCCAGATGGGAAGGGATGGTGAGGCAAGGGCAGAAATACCAGAAGGTGGCTAGTTTCTTTTTTCCATTTTCAACTCTGCTTATTATGCAGTGCCACATCAGTTATTTCCAATTGTTTTTTGTTTTTGTTTTTGTTTTTGTTTTTTTTGCGGTACTGGGGATTGAACTCAGAGGCATTCTACCTCTGAGCTATACCCCCAGCCCTATTTTTTTTTTTTTTTTTTTTTTTTTTTTTTTTTTTTTTTTTTTTTTTTTTTTTTTTTTTTTTGCGGCACTGGGGATTGAACTCAGGGGCATTCTACCTCCGAGCTATACCCCCAACCCTATTTTTTTTTTTTATTCTTTATTTTGAAACCGAGTCTCACTAAGTTGCGGAGTGCCTCACTAGGTAGCTGAGGCTGGCCGTGAACCCGGATCCTCCGGTCTCAGCCTCCCGAATGCTGGGATTACAAGCGTGCGCCACCACGCCCGGCTTGTTGTTGTTTTAAAGTAGGGATTGACTCCAGGGACATTCTACCTCTGAGCTATACTCCCTGCTCTTTTTTGTTTGTTTGTTTGTTTCATTTTGTTTTTTTTTAATTTGAAACAGGGTCTTGCTAAGTTGCTGAGGCTGGCCTTAAACCTGTAGTCCTCCAGTTTCAGCCTCCGAAATCTAGGATTACAGATATGTGCCACCACACCCAGCAATCTGCATATGCTCAAACACAAACACAGAGTCTGAGGGTCTGCAAGCTAAAAGGCAATGGGTGTGGGATAGAAAACCTCCCCTTTTGGGCTGGGATTGCAGAGGTGTACCACCACGCCCAGCTCCAGTCTGGGTTTCTTTGTTTTTTGTTTTTGTGGTATTACGAATTGAACCGAGAGACATTCTACTTCTTTTTTTTTTTTTTTTTTTTTTGCGTTACTGGGGATTGAACTCAGGGGCATTCTACCTCCGAGCTATACCCCCAGCCCTATTTTTTTTATTCTTTATTTTGAAACCGAGTCTCACTAAGTTGCGGAGTGCCTCACTAGGTAGCTGAGGCTGGCCGCGAACCCGGATCCTCCGGTCTCAGCCTCCCGAATGCTGGGATTACAAGCGTGCGCCACCATGCCCGGCTGGACATTCTACTTCTGATCTATACCCCTAGGCCTTTTTATTTTTTTGTTTTGAAACAAAGTCTTGCTAGGGTGCTGAGAGTTTCCCTATATTGCTGAGACTGGTCTCAAACCTGTGATCCTCCTGTCTCTGCCTCCCAAGTACTGGGATAACAGGTATGCACCACCAGCTCCGGCTCCAGTCGGTTCTTGAATACTGACCTCTGAGTTCTGATTGGCTGAATAGTACTAGTGGTCTGGTTGGCCCAAGCATTGGCCAGAAACAGGCAATCATAGGACTGCTGAAACTTATAGTGAAACCATGTTCTGTGAGGTTTATTTTTCACAGTTCGAGCAATTTTGCCCATGAATTGCCCCAAACATTAGCCTCTTTTTTTTTTTTTTTTTGTGGTACTGAGGATTGAACTCAGGGGCATTCTACCTCCGAGCTATACCCCCAGTCCTATTTTTTTATTCTTTATTTTGAAACCGAATCTCACTAAGTTGCGGAGTGCCTCACTAGGTAGCTGAGGTCTTCCCTCTTTAAGATGCTGAAAATATATATTTCTTCCATTTACATAAACAATAGATGAAGCTTAAATCTGTGTTGACCCTGTGTAAGACCCTGGCCTAGGCAAAGCTCTAGGTTGGAGTGACTGCTGGGGTCCATCCATATGCCAGTTTTAATTGCTAGATCATGTGCTAACAAGAATCCCAAATTTGTATCTGGTCTCAGCAGTACTGTGATTGATTAATGATGTCTGTCATGGACATAATCATAGCAGTGGTGGTACTAATGCCATCTTGAACCTAAGCAGTTACCTAGCTTGGTTTTGATGGAGGCTCTGTTTTGTCTTCCTCTACCAGCCTGTGATTTCTCTCCCTCCCCTGCTTTCTTCTTTCTTTCCTTTCCCATATTGGCTCACACTCAGTGAGTTCAGCCCAGAACTGCCACCTGGATCCACTTGAATACCTCCAGTCCCCAACCAAAGCGCCTGCCTGTGCTCTTCTCCACAGGCCACCACCCACGTGTATGTGACCATCGTGGATGAGAATGACAATGCTCCTGTGTTCCACCAACCTCACTATGAGGTGTTGCTGGATGAGGGCCCAGACACAGTCAACATCAGCCTCATCACCATCCAAGCACTGGACCTGGATGAAGGGCCCAACGGCACTGTGACCTACGCCATCATCGCAGGCAACATCCTTGACACCTTTCAGATCGACAGACACACGGTCAGCAGCTGATGGCGGGTCCAGGAGGGGTGAAGCCTCTCCAGGGTTGCTAGGAAGCTTGATGACATCATGGGGCAGGGGAGCGAAGGTGCAGTCCTGCTCGGGAGGATAAAGAGCTTGGGGATATGGGGTCCTGTCTGAAGGGTGTAAGGGCTCCCATTATGGCCAGGAGGTCAGGGCCCACCTCCTGGGCCCTGGACCCACCACCCATTCCTTGTCCCTCTGTCTGTCTTAGGGCGTCATCAGCGCAGCCAAGGAGCTGGACTATGAGATCAGCCACGGCCGCTACACCCTGATTGTCACTGCCATGGACCAGTGCCCCATCCTGTCCCACCGCCTCACTTCTACCACCACGGTGAGTAGGGAGACGCAGCCCCAGTGCAGAGGTGGGAGGAAGACCAGGCCCAGAAAGCTCTGGCAGGGAAGGGGCCAGGAATGATGATCCAGAGGAAATGCCTAAATCCCGGAGCTCCGTCCTAGTCTCGGCAGCTAGCCCAAACTTGCTGTGTGACTTTGGGGAGCTCAACGAACCTCTCTGCGTGGCTCTATCAGCTAGGTGAAACACCTGCCTTCCTCCCCTTCGTAGGAAAAGCAGGAACTCTGGTCAAACCATCAGAGGTTCAAATCCCTATTTCACTTCCTAGCTGTGTAACTCTGGGCAAGTCACTTAACTCCCTTGAACATCGGTTCCATTTCAATCTTCATTTGTGAAAGAAAGATAATAAAGACTGGGTGATTCGGGATGCAGGAGGAGCAAATGAGACCATGTAAAATGACCCCAGTACAGCAAACACTGCAAGCTCATAGCATTATTATGAATCTATTATGCCCGTAAAGCTATCTTGATAATAATTCACCCACATGATATCCATCCCCCATGAAGCAACATGACCAGGCCCGGTTTTCAGATGGAGAAGCTGAGGCCCAGCGAGCAGCGGGGCCCAGCACATGAGCTTTTCCCATCTCAGGTGCTTGTGAACGTGAATGACATCAACGACAACGTGCCCACCTTTCCCCGGGACTATGAGGGACCATTTGATGTCACCGAGGGCCAGCTGGGGCCCAGAGTGTGGACCTTCCTGGCCCACGACCGGGACTCAGGCCCCAACGGGCAGGTGGAGTACAGCATTGTGGACGGAGACCCTCTGGGTGAGTGGGGCCTGTGCTGAGTAACGGGACAGACATGACCCAGAGGTCCTCCATCCACCCCACCAGGAAGTCTCAGGCAGTTGACACCATGTTGTGTGATCTTGCCCTGTCTGAGCCTCAGTTTCCCCATCTATAGGACGGTGAGAATAATCTTCTCACATCCCTTCTTCTCAGGGATAGGGTAAAATCTGGGAACATAGACCCCTTGAGAATCTGCCCTGTGAGCTGGGCATGGTGGTGCATGCCTGTACTCCTGGTGCTTGGGAGGCTGAAACAGGAGGATCATGGGTTCAAGACCCACCTGAGCAACTTAGTGAGATCTTATTTCAAAAATAATAATAAAAAGGGCTGGGGTATAGCTCAAAAGTAGAATGTCCCTGAGTTCAACCTCAGTACCAAAAAAAAAAAAAAAAAAGATAACCGTGTGTTATACCCAGAAAAAAGGCCCAGGGCAGAGGAAGAACAGCACCCTTCCCGTGTGTGTGGACACAGCCTAGCCCAGGGCCCTGGTGTGCACATCCAGGGAGCGCCAGGCGGCCCTGCACATCTCCTGTCACCCACAATCAGCCTTCGCAGCTGTCACAGCCTTCTCCCTGGCCGTGAGAGCAATTTCTCCCATCTCAAAGGCCTGTATATGTGGGAGGAGGGGAATCGGAAGAACCATAAAAAGCAGGGACCGTGGCAGCCACTACTTGGCTCCTGCTGGCTGCCGCTGTGTCGGGTGGTGATGCCCCATGCAGGTCCAGGGTGTCAGGCCTTCCTGTTTTTAAAAGAAAAGCGTAAATCTGGATCTTTGTGAAACATCCTGATTTTCAATTGATCCTTCAATGACTACTATTGAGAATCTACCACTTGCCATATGCCGGGTGCTGAGAATACAGAACAGACCAAATCCCTGCCCGGGATAATATGAATTTGAATTGGAGGACCCAGGCAATGATTAAGTAGATAACTTGGTGTTTGGGGAAGTATTAAGTGTTGTGGAGAAAAACAAATTCAAGCCAAAGAATAGAGAGGGCTAGGGTGAAGGCAGCCATTTGAGAAGGGGTACTCAGGGAAGACCTGTCCAAGGAGGAAACATTTGAGCAAAGACCTAGAAGGGGTGAGAAATGTTTCAAATGGATATCTAGGGAACAGCATCCCAGACAGAGGAAATAGCCAGTGCAAAGGCCCTGAGGTCAGAGTATGCCATGTATGTTCATGGAGAAGCCCTGCAGCTGGGGAGAAGTCAGGTGAGAGGATGAGCAGGAAGAGATGAAGTCCGAGGCCATGGGGCCGGAAGGTGCCAGACCTTGACAGCCATTAAGAGAGCTTGGCTGTTACTGAGGGAGGTGGACACCATTGGAGGGCTTCAAGCAGAGGAGGGATTCAGTTCAGGTTTTAACAGGGTCACTCTAGTTCTGTGCTCAGAATAGACAGGGTGAAGGAAATACCGGGGCTGGAATAGGGCAACCAGGACCAGGGTGGCGGCACTGGAGGCGTTGAAAAGTAGTCAACTCAGCCAGGTGTGGTGGCACACGCCTGTCATCTCAGTACTTGGGAGGCTGAGACAAGAGGATTGCAGGTTTGAGGACAGCCTTGGTAAATAGTGAGACTCTCATTAACCTAGCAAGACCCTGTTACAAAATAAAAATAAAATAGGGCTGGATGTGTAGCTCAGAGGTAAAATGCCCAGTGCCACAATAATTAATTAGTTTAAAATAAATAAATAAATAAATATAAAAAGGTCTGAGGGGGCATAGCTCAGTGATAGCCCACCCATGGGTTCAATCCCTAGAACCCTCTCCAAAAAGGGGGAAATCTCCTAGGTTAAACTTACACACAGTTGGGATCACCCTTAGGAATTTGGGGCCTTACAAGGGTGTCCCCTGGAGTAAGAGAGGCCTAGGAATTTCCTTAGGCTGACACCAGTTCAGCCTCCCTCCCTGCAGGAAGGAAGAGGAGACCTTTAGAGCCCAAAGATAACTTGGGGGTCACTGAGTACCGCCCCCATGCCAGAAGTGATAAACCAAGGCCCAGAGAGGCGAGAATGACTTCATGGACTGTAGGAGCCGGCAGGCCCAGGTCACCACATCCATTCCTCTTGTCTTCTCTCACCTCCGGATTCACGTTGGAAACTTGGAGAGTTACCCATGCGACAAATTGGTGCTATTTTCAATGGACAGACACCTGGTTTAGCTACACACACCCCATCAGATGCACACACCTAAGCCACTGAGCTTAAAGGTCACCTTCCCACCACTGCAGCCTGAGCCTGGAGGAGGCTCCCATCCCAGGAAGCCATCCGGGATGACCCGGCTCTTGCAGCCCCACCAACCCCCGAGGAGGAGACTCACGGTCCCATAGTTAAGAGCAGGCCACTCGTACTGAGCCTCTCCCCGCCTCAGCTACCTGTTCTGGTCAGATCCACTCCTTGGACCCCTTTCCTACATCCTTATCCTCCCTGACCGCTCCCTTCCAGGATCCCTTGATGATACCAAGAGCTGTTATGAATCAGCACACACAAGACAGACTAGGCTTTGTTCAACACCAACACAGTCCCCAGGGGTCAAGTCTTTATTAACCCATTTCCAGATGAGAACATCAAAGCAGGGATCTATAACAATTAAAATGCAGACCCAGATAGGACTAGATTGAAAAGCTGTGTTTTTAATCTCCTGTCTCCAGGTATGGAGCCGTGGGGAGATCTTTCCCAGGCAAGCCGCTAAGGAGGCCTTTGGCTTTCCCACTTTCCTGATCTTCAAGCCGACCTTGTAAGGGTCTAGCCTGGGTCCGGCACCTTGACCTGCTGCCTTGAGCCTTCAGGGGCATAGTGATGGGGTATCCCTTGGCATTGGAAGGGGGCAGGAAGCCATCTGCTAGCACAGGGCCAGGGTCCGAGCAGGGCTGGGAAACCCCTGGAAAGGGAATCCCCAGTTCTTTGGAGACCTTGGAGCATCAGGGGCTCAGGAAATCCTGCTTCAAGCAGCTTCCGCTCCTCCAGGCAGGGTGGGGCCAGTAGGAAGGGGAGCTTGGGAGCCAAAGTGCTGGTGGGAAATCCCAGCTGCAGGTGGGCACCAGGGGCTGCTTTTGTCAAGGAAAGCAGTTGGGGCTGGGGCAGGGATGGCATGGTAGGATGTGAGGTGGGCAGGGAAAACTGTTGGGTTGCTTGGGCCTCTGTTCTTGCCATGCTCCGGTGTGCTGTGTGTTGTGAGCAAGTCAGTGCCCCGCTCTGTTCCCAAGTACAGGAGGGGGAGCGAAGGAAGGACCCCCCCCATTTCATTCCTGGTGGAGTGCAGAGGTGAGCCCTCTCCCTCGTGTTCTCTCCACCTAGCAGTCTCAGCCTCCATCTCTACTCCAGCTGGGCTCCCCTGGTTTCCTTCTCCCTTCTTGTTCTTTCCCCTCCCTCCCACACCTCTTCCCCCATAAGCTCTGAGAGGTGTTGCCTGGAAAACCTACAAGTTCTGTGGAGTGTGGTGGGCTGAGACCCAGAGCCCAGGGTTTGAATCCTGGTGCTGTTGTTAACTTGCTGTGGAAGTGTGGACAATCACTCTTCTCTTGACCTGACTTCATTTTCCAAAGGTCATGTGACATTGAGTGTCCAAAGGTCATGTGACACTGAGTGGGCCAGAGTCCGAGGCTCTGAGGTTCTTGCTTCAGACATTCCAACATCTGCTCCCTCAGCTGGCCAAGGCGAGGCTGAGCCCAGAGGCACAGGCAGGGTGCTCAGAAGCCTTGGGGAAAGGAAATCAGGGGCACACGGGCCTGGGAGAACATCTCTAGGCTCCAGCTGTGGCTCAGTACGACCCCTCACCTGCCAGCTTGCCATTCCTTTGGGGGAAGCTCTGTCCTTCCCTGATGTCCCTTCTTTCGAGACATGGTATCTGGAAGAGATGGAACCTTACAAAGTGCCTGATAGCATTATTAGTTAATTTCTGATCAACAGTGGTTAGAAAAGACATGCTTGTGCAGGAAGGAAGCTCCAATTTTCAACACAACCACCTCTCTCAGGGCTGCCTGGGGCCCAGGGAAGGACACTGCTTGTTCTGAAACTGCAGACACATGGGATGTCAGCTTTGCCTGCCCGCCTGCCTGCCTCCCTGAGGCTTATCTGCAGCCTGCACTGTCCACGAGGAGCTGAAGTGGGGGTGCACTGGAGGCCCCAAGTTGTCCCACCCTGGCAAGGAAGGCCTGCTGGAGGGAGGGGAGAGGCCAGCTCTCCACAGCTCTGACTAATGGCTAACTCTCACCTCTTCTGGGTGGCACCCAGGGGAGTTCCTGATCTCTCCTGTGGAGGGGGTGCTGCGGGTTCGGAAGGATGTGGAGCTGGACCGGGAGACCATTGCCTTCTAC
The DNA here is from genome assembly GCA_004027655.1 of Graphiurus murinus. Taxonomy (NCBI): domain Eukaryota; kingdom Metazoa; phylum Chordata; class Mammalia; order Rodentia; family Gliridae; genus Graphiurus; species Graphiurus murinus. Next base: position 18,533 of record PVLC010001778.1, on the reverse strand, counting down.
AACCTGACCATCTGTGCCCGCGATAGGGGAGTTCCCCCGCTCAGCTCCACGGTGAGTCAGGGCCCCAGTCCAGGGTGTCCTTGCTGACCCCTGCACTCTTCATAGAGATTCCTGCAAACACTGTCACCCTCACGCCAGGAGAGGCCATGGGGTGCTCTGAACAGTCCAGGCCTCTGAGTGCCCCTCAGGGTTCATCCCTGCAGGCCTGGAGGCTGTGACCACTCTGGGTGCTCCCTGCACACCGGGCCTTTGCACCCAGCCCCTCCCTGTTCCTCCGCCTCTTCCTCCTCCTTCCTCTCTCTTCACCTTTGCAGCTTTTTTCCTTTTCCTCCTTTCCATTCTCTAGCCTTCGATTTGATTGTTTTCTTTATCTGCCTCTTTCTCTCTTCTCCACGATCACCTGTGCCTTCCCTTCCTCAATTTTGCCCCTTTGCTACCCTGCTTGTCTCCTCCTGGGTGGTCATGTCTGCCACCCCTGGTTCTCCCTCCTCTCCCCCTCCCGGCCCCAGATGCTGGTGGGGATTCGAGTATTGGACATCAATGACAATGACCCAGTGCTGCTGAACCTGCCCATGAACATCACCATCAGTGAGAACAGCCCTGTCTCCAGCTTCGTTGCCCACGTCCTGGCCAGCGACGCCGATAGCGGCTGCAACGCACTCCTCACCTTCAACATCACTGCGGGCAACCGAGAGCGGGCCTTCGCCATCAATGCCACGGTAGACCCAGCCAGCCAGGGCCCCGAGGGCTGTCCCCAGAAAGAGGACCCTGCCCCAGAGCCTTTCCAACTGCTGCAGCCCGGGCTCCTGGTTCCAGTTCTTCCACTGACCAGAAGATTCCAGGCTGTGGCAGGCATGGAATGTTGGATTCCCCAATGAGTCATGTTAAAAGGGAAAATTCCTTAAGCCAATTGTACCATGTAGAACTTGAATAAAGAAGAAACAAAAGAATAAAGAAAAACAATTATCATTCTTAAATGGGGTAGTTCCTAGAACCAGAGCAGGTTCTAGGAATTTCAGCCAGTAATAAGATCCATCAGCATTAATTAATTAATTAATTAAGTGAGGCATAGAAATAGCTTAATTGGCTACAGCTTAGTCAATCAGCCAGTCAGTTGCTTCAGATTAATTAATTAATTGGCTAGAGGGCCTCCTATAGCCAACCAAAGCACAATTACCATGATTAAGTTCCATATAGGTTTGATCTGTGGGTACCTAGTGCTGAAGCCTAGCCCAAACCTGTGGCTTCTTACAATTTTAGTTAACAGCCACCTCTGGTGTCCCCCTGGAGCCACTCCTGAGGCTTGGCATGTGCAGAAATAGAGCCAAGACCCTGGGTCTGCTGGGATGCTGGGGTTGTACCAAGAGGCACCAGAAGTCCTCACTTGGCCTCTGGGAATGTCCATACACTGCTGACACTGCAGGGTCCTCGAAGGGCCCTGACTTTGGGGGCAGCAGAACCTGGGCATCAGCGGCTCATCTTCACCCTAGCAAGAGCCCACTGGCCCACATTCAGATCTCTCCAACCCTGGAGCTGCAGGCACAGCAGTTGGGTATCTGGGGATCTGAGCCCAAAGTAGGGAACCAGTGAGCACTCAGCTCACCAGCCCTGCACATCCCAGACAGGGATTGTCACCGTGAACCGGCACCTGGACCGTGAGCGGATTCCGGAGTACAAGCTGACCATTTCTGTGAAGGACAACCCAGAGAACCCGCGCATAGCCAGGAAGGTGAGGCTGGAGGGCGCTGGGGGCTTTGGAATGAGATGGTGCTGGGTTACTGGGTCAGCTCCTGCCCTTAGGTGCATGGCTTTGGCAAACTAACTCCCTTGCCCTCCATTTTCTCTTCTGCCCACTCCAAAGAGAATGAGGAGGCAATATAGTAAAGTCCTGAGTCCAGTGCCTGGCACACAGTAGTCCCTCAATGAAGGCCAGTTATTATTCTCCCAAACCACCGAGGTGGCACACACAATTGTGTATGTGTAAGTCCTCCTCCTCCTCCTCCTCCTCCTCCTCCTCCTCCTCCTCTTCTTCTTCTTTTTGTATTAAGGATTGAATCCAGGACATTCAACTTCTGAGCTACACATCCAGCCCTATTTTGGTTTTTAGTACTTTTAATCTTTTTTTTTTTTTTTGCGCATTGTAACTGTACATCATTGTATTGAGGTACAGAGTGATGGGAATACACTTTTTTATTTTTTTGGTTCTGGGGATTGAACCCATGGACATTCTACCTCTGAGATATATCCCCAGCCTTATTTTTTTTTTTTAATTTTGAAACAGAGTCTCCCTAAGTTGCTGAGTCTGGCCTTGAACCTGCGATCCCTCCTGTCTCAGCCTCCCGAGTACTGGGATTACAGGCCTGGGCCACCATGCCCAGCTTTTTATTTTTTATTTGTAAACAAGGTCCCACTAAGTTGCTGAGGGCCTAAGTTATTGAGGGTCTAAGTGGCTGAGGCTGGCCTCAAACCTGGGATCCTCCTGTCTCAGCCTCCCAAGTAATGGCATTACAGGTGTGTAGTCACTGTACCAGACAAACAACGTGTACTCAAACATGGACTCTGAGGTCTTGCAAGCATTGCACTTGGCTTCAAAATCCCAAGAAATTGACTCTTCACTAAAAGGCGATGGGTGTGGGAGAGCAAAAGCCCCTTTGGGGGTAAGGTCAGTTCTCTTTCCTGCTCCTGAGGCCGGGAGTCCTTGGGCCTCTTTCAGCTCAGCTCTGTTCCTGACCAGCTTTGCGGCTCAGCCAAGCTACTGGCCTTTCTGAGCCTCAGCTGCCCCATCTGTCCAGTCACAGGAGCCTGTGGGCGGGCAAATGGGCCACGACTGAAGCACTGCCTCTCTCACCCCGCGCTCCTCTGCTTCCTTCTCTCGGGTCTTCTTTATTCTCCCACCTTTTCTCTCCCTTGCTCTCATTTCCCCTCCTCTGCTGAGGCTTGAGGGGATGGCCAGGGCATCCTGGGAAACCAGCACTGAGTGGTGGGGATGGGGGAGGCTTGGGGCTCACTCACCACATACCTTTGATGGTGGCTCCCCCTCTCCGTGCCCTGGTTCCCGCACCTCTGAACTGGTGCTAGTGTCCAGGGTGACCAGGAGGCTCCATGGTCTGAGAGGCAGTGCCATATTAGAGGTTTTTTAGGGGGCCGGGGGAGGGACTCCAGCCCAGCATTGGGCAGGCCTTGAGGGTCTGAAGTCCTTCCTTCCCAGGAAATTAAATACTACTCAGATCCACCCTTGCCTGTGCCTTCATACCGTTTCCACAAAGAAGTTATGATCCTCATTTGCAAGACTGGAAAAATGTAGCCCAAACAGAGGGGAAATGACTTAACCAAGGTCAGCAGTGAGCTACTAATAGCAGGGGCTTGAGCCTAGGTCACTGAACCCCTTGGGCAGGCTTTTCTGATCATACTTCTGTGCTGGGCTCCCTGCCCCCAGCCCTCCTCCCACAGGGAGCTGTGCTAGGGCCCAGCCTGCAGCCTGTTCCTTGTCCTGTCCCTCCCAGGATTTCGACTTGCTGCTGGTCTCTCTGGCGGATGAGAATGACAACCACCCCCTCTTCACTGAGGGTACCTACCAGGCAGAGGTGATGGAGAACTCTCCCGCTGGTAGGTGCTGAGGACGCTGTGTGCCTGGTGGCATAGCTGAACGGAAAGCCCACTGGGTGCCAAAGGGAAGGGACAGGAACGGCTCTGAGGGCTGGGGCTGCTGGGCTTCTCAGGGGCCACTAAGGAGGCTGCAGGTCTAGTTAGAAGAGACAGCTGTGGTCATTGGTCCCAGGGGGATCTGAGAGTAGCCCTGCTGTTCCCGAGGGGCGTTGAAGGTGGACGGACTACTCAGGAGGGGGATGAGCTCAACTCTCCCTGCTCCCCCAGCCCAGCGGGGTGGAAGCTCTAGAGAGCTGCTTTAATCAGGTATGGGGGCAGGGACAGGCCAGTGCAGGCCTGGCCCCACAGATGTGCACTGATCAGCCATGTCCCCCCCTTCAGAGTGACAGAGTCTGCCCTTTCACGCCCCCTAGGCAGACCCCTCACTTCTCTTCAGCCTCCCAGCTCCAAAGCTCAGATTCTGAGTCAGAAGAGGCAAGCTGAGAAACTCCTCTCCCCTGCTGGCATCCTCTAGACACAGAGCTGACTCCTACCCCTGCCTGTGTGAGGGCTTACTCGAGTGCTGGTGGACACCCTTATCAAGGCACACGGGCACCTGGGTATCCATCTACACAATACTCTCAAGTGCCAATGTGCCACCTGCACACAGCCAGGGAATGCCAGGCCGGGGTGTGCACACACAGGCTCCAGTGCACACACGCCCACCTGTGGATTCCTAGTCATGTCTGCTCGGACCCCAGTGGATGGAACATTATGTAGTGACACACATAGACAGAGAGTGCCCACACGCAGGGAGGGGACACCAGGGAGCCCCCAGACCCTCCATGGAGGAACCAGCCTCAAAGGCTGCTGGGAAGCAGGCGTGGCTCCGGCCGGCCAAGGGGCTCGCTCACCGCTCTTGTGTTTTCTCCCCAGCAGGGCTTTGAGGCCGCTCCCCAGGCAGCTGCGTTCAGTGTGCCAAGGCCGTCTCTGCCCGTGCCCGGCCTCCCCACCCTGCCCGCCTCACCTCCCTCCCCATCATCCATCCTCAGCCATGCTCACCCTCACCGGGACAGGGGAGGGGGGAGGGGAGGCCAGGCTGGCCTGCAGTGATTCCTCTCTTCCTGGCCCAGGGACCCCCCTCATGGTGCTCAACGGACCCATCCTGGCCCTGGATGCGGATGAGGACATGTACGCCGTGGTCACCTACCGGCTGCTGGGCCCCGAGAGCGGCCTCTTTGACATTGACAACAGTACCGGTGAGGCCCCTGCAGCTGCCTGGCTCTTCCTGCTCTAGGGTCTGGGTCTCCTCCTTGGTGCTGATCTGGGCTACCCTGGGTGACTCCCCCCAGGCAAGACTCTTTTTTTTTTTTTTTTTTTTGCAGTACTGGGGATTGAACTCAGGGGCATTCTACCTCCGAGCTATACCCCCAGACCTATTTTTTATTCTTTATTTTGAAACCGAGTCTCACTAAGTTGCGGAGTGCCTCACTAGGTAGCTGAGGCTGGCCGCGAACCCAGATCCTCCGGTCTCAGCCTCCCGAATGCTGGGATTACAAGCGTGCGCCACCACGCCCGGCTACAGGCAAGACTCTTGAGGACTGCAGAGGGAGGACTGTCCTGTGCAGGACAAACATGGGACCCTCCCTAAACATGGGTGACAGAACCTTTGGGACAGGAAGCCATTGAGTTGCTTTCTCTGCTTCTCTTCCATCTTTGCCCCTGCCCTATTGGTTCTCGCCCTGTCTCCCCACTGCACCTCCTTCCCTCTGGATCTCCCTGGCTGGTGGCATGGGGTACCAGGCGTAGTGACCGTGAGGTCTGGTGTCATCATTGACCGAGAGGCCTTCTCACCCCCCATCCTGGAGCTGCTGCTGCTGGCTGAGGACATCGGGCTGCTCAATGGCACGGCCCACCTGCTCGTCACCATCCTGGATGACAATGACAACTGGCCCACCTTCAGCCCTGCCACCCTCACTGTCCACCTGCTGGAAAACTGCCCACCAGGTAAGTAGAGGACAGGCCCCACCCCCAAGTCCCTGCCAGGAGCTGGTGTAGTTCAGGAGTAGAATGTGCGCACACACGCGCGTGTGTGTGTGTGTGTGTGTGTGTGTGTGTGTGTGTGTGTGTGTGTTGCTAGGGATTGAACCCAAAGGCATTCTACCCCTGAACTACACTGCTAGGCCAATTTTTAAATTTTTTTTTTTTTGCGGTACTGGGGATTGAACTCAGGGGCATTCTACCTCTGAGCTATACTCCCAGCCCTATTTTTTATTCTTTATTTTGAAACCAAGTCTAAGTTGCGGAGTGCCTCACTAGGTAGCTGAGGCTGGCCGCGAACCCAGATCCTCCGGTCTCAGCCTCCCGAATGCTGGGATTACAAGCGTGCGTCACCACGCCCAGCTCAATTTTTAATTTTTTATTCTCACTAAATTGCTGAGACTGGCCTCCAACCTGTGATTCTCCTGTCTCAGCTTCCCAAGTACTAGGATTACAGGTGTGTGCCACCACACTGGGTGGGACCAAGCCTTTAGCACATAGGCTATTGGGGAGGGATACGTATCCAAACCAAAGCAGTTATAATTACGTACCGTACAGCAATTTGCAAAAATCAACAGAAATGGACAAAAATTTTCAGAATAAAAGACACAATGATTAAATTTTAAAGGATTTAAGCTTGTAATCCCAGCATTTGGGAGGCTGAGACCAGAGGATCCGGGTTCTTGGCCAGCCTCAGCTACCTAGTGAGGTACTCTGCAACTTAGTGAGACCCTGTTTCAAAATAAAGAATAAAAATAGGGCTGGGGTATACCTCAGAGGTAGAATGACCCTGAGTTCAATCCCCAGTACTGCAAAAAAAAAAAAATTAAAGGATTTAATCAAAGAATGTAAACATACCATTTTCCTATAAAATTGCAAACATGAAAATTGAAGACGATACATGCTAGCAAGGCTGTGTACCACCAATAACAGTATGTGAGCACGATCCTTCTGGAAGAGGCCATTGTGCTCAGCCAGCCTTCCACCCCATTCCCTCCCCCCAGGATTCTCAGTGCTTCAAGTCACAGCCACCGACAAGGACAGTGGCCTCAATGGAGAACTGGTCTACCGGATAGAAGCCGGGGCTCAGGACCGCTTCCTCATCCACCCGGTCACTGGGGTTATCCGTGTGGGCAATGCTACCATTGACAGGGAGGAGCAGGAATCCTACAGGCTGACTGTGGTGGCCACTGACCGGGGCACCGTCCCTCTCTCGGGCACTGCCATCATCACTATCCTGATTGATGACATCAACGACTCCCGGCCCGAGTTCCTCAACCCCATCCAGACAGTGAGTGTTTTGGAGTCAGCCGAGCCAGGTACTGTCATTGCCAACGTCACAGCTATCGACCTTGACCTCAACCCAAAGCTGGAGTACCACATCATAGGCATCGTGGCCAAGGATGACACTGACCGCCTGGTGCCCCACCAGGAGGATGCCTTCGTTGTGAATATCAACACAGGTACAGGGCCTGCTGCTTCCTACCCCCCTCTCCTAACTCCTGCCTGGTCCTCCCTCCCTCCCTTCCTCCCTCCCTCCCTTCCTTCCTTCTTTCTTTAGTATTTCTCTGCTGTTCCCTTTGTACTCTTCTCTTCTCTACTGATACTGTATCTCCTTTCCTTTTTCTTCTCTCTCCTGCCTCCTCTCTCTCTCCTTTCTCTTCCTCTCCCTCAACCACCTCCTCTGGCCTTTTTCTGGCTCCTTCACACTGCAGTATTGCACAAGAGTGCCCATCTCTCTACATTCGTGCTAGCTTTCTGTATTATAGAGTTTTCATGTTTGTAATTTTAAAGAAAATTGGTACTTTATTTTCAATATGCATTTCTTTAATAGCTAGGTTCAGCCACACACTTTGTTCATGTGCATATAAATTGTCTATAAGATATATGTGTACCCTTAATGATTTTCTTACACTGTCACAAAACAAAGAGAACTGTGGCTTATCCTTCACACAACTTATGCAACTTATCATAATCTGATGGGTTTTGCCATTTTTCCAAAAGTTCAGTGTTTTTGCTTTTCTTCATAGAGAAGGGACATAGATCTTTAAAAGTGCACTTCTTAGAAGGTCCACAGGAGAGATAGAATAGTTAACATGGCTCTCACAAAGTGCTAAAAATCATTGTTATTCAGAAAAATGTACCTTTAAAAAAACATGAGATATCAACTTTCATATATGATTAGCAGATATAGGGGTGCTGGACAATGTTGACATTGGTGATTATGTGGGGACATCAGCACCCTCGTGCACTACTGTAGCAGTTGAAACTGATTGCACCATCAGGACAGCAAACAGCTCAAAGTACGCTGAGACCCCAGGCCCCAGCAATTCTGCTTCCTAGTATAGGTCCCAAAGAAATTCTCAAGGCAGTTGTGGGACTGCCGGAGGATATTCATTGCAATGTTATTGGTGAAGAATGGAGAGTAAAAAGTAGATGGCAAAAGCCGGGTGTAGTGGTGCATGCTTGTAATCTCAGTACTTGGGAGGCTAAGATAGGAGGATCACATGTTTGCGGCCAGCCTTAGCTACTTAGTGAGGCCCTCCACAACTTAGTGAGACCCTGTCTCAAAATAAAAAGAATAAAAAAGTAGGGCTGGGGATGTAGCTCAGAGGTACAAAGCCTCTGGGTGCAATCCCCAGTTCCAAAAAGGAAAAAAAAAGTAGCTGGTGCACACCAGGGGGTTACCAGGTAAGAAAGTAGATAGTAGTCTACCATTAGACTACTGTTATTATCTTTTTATGTATGTGTGGCAATGGGAATTGGTCCCAGGGGCATTCTACCTCTGAGCTACACCCTCCAGGCCTATTTTATTTTTATTTTGAAACAGAGCTAGGTTGATGATAGTCTCACTATTTGCTGAGACTGTTCTTGAACCTGCAATCTTTCTGTTTCAGCTTCCCAAGAACTAGAATTACAAGAGTGTGCTACCATTCCTGACTCTGTTATTATCGTAACAGTTAGTATAAAGTTATTATCTTTAAAAATAAATACTAACTAGCCGGGCGTGGTGGCGCACGCATTTGGGCGGCTGAGACCGGAGGATCTGGGTTCTCGGCCAGCCTCAGCTACCTAGTGAGGCACTCCGCAACTTAGTGAGACCCTGTTTCAAAATAAAGAATAAAAAATAGGGCTGGGGGTATAGCTCGGAGGTAGAATGCCCCTGAGTTCAATCCCCAGTACTGCAAAAATAAATAAATAAATAAATAAATAAATAAATAAATAAATAAATAAATAAATACTAACTGAAAAAATCAAGGAATAAGATGAGATGTATATCACAATAGCATTTGCATAAGTGCAAAACAATACATGTTTTCATAAATGTGTGTGTGTGTGTGTGTGTGTGTGTGTGTGTGTGTGTGTGTTTTACTGGGATTGAACCCAGGGACATTTTACCTCTGAGCTACACCCCTAGCCCTCAGCCTAAGTTTCTGAGAGTGTCGATACACTGCTAAGGCTGTCCTTGAACCTGCAATCCTCCTCTTTCAGCCTCCTAAGTACTGGAATTACAGTGTGCACCACCACACCTGGATAGGAATACTTTTAGGTAAAAAGTACACTTCAATACATTGCAATGATTGCCAGAGAGGTGAGTGGAAGAGGAGAGGAGTAAGGGAATAAAAGAGAGTGCAAGCACAACTGAGAAAGGTGCCAATGATCACAGCGTGCAATGAACCAAAGAGTGTGGTTAACTTCATCTGTATCCCGGGCCCAAAGGATAAAAGAAGAGGGCTGGGAAAAGTTAGGTAGAGTCAGTGAGCCCTGGGTTCCCGGAGGTCCTGCTGCAGGGCTTGGTCAGGACCATGGAGAGCTGCTCTGCACCTGCTCTAACTGATGCTGCCTAGCTTTTTTCTGCTTTCCCTTCCTCCCACTGACTCTTTTCTCTCTATTTTTCTTTCCAGTGTCTTCTCTGCCCCTTCCTTCCTCGCGCTCTCCCACCTCGATTGCTCACCTTCCCTCTTCTGTCTTCCTCCCAGCATCTCAGCCCCCGAGCTCTCCACATCAGTTCCCAGTCCCCTTCCCCCCAGCCTCTCCCCCACCACGCCTGTCCTTGCTGCTTCCCCTGCCCTGTCAGCTCTGGGCCCGACTGTGCCCCATGCCCTCCTCCTGCACCCTAACTAACTGATGTTAACCTTCTTCTCTCTTCCTCACGGCTGGCAGGCCCACAGGTTTGAACTCTGTTTCTCTGTCACTTCCCACCTCATCTCTGCTCTGTTCACCCATTGCCCTCCTCCATGCCCACCGCACCCCACCACCCTCCCCGCCCTGTGGGGCCCGGGCCATGGTCTGGCCTTTGCAGACTGAATGCAGCTGCCCTCTCCCCATCCTCGCTCCCCAGCCTGGGGGACAGGGAGCGAGAGTAGGAAGAGGAGGAGGAGGAGGAGGCGGCGGCCCAGGGTAAGTGACTGCCCCATGGCTGGGGACCCATGGAAGACAGAAGCACAGCAGAGGATCTGCCAAGGGGAAAGGGAGTCCTGAGTCCCCAGTGCTGAGGAGAGAGGGGTCTCAGCCTAAGATGGATGAGGCTGATGGGACAAGGAGCCCCCAGGCCTTCGACAGACAGGAAGAAGAAAGGCCCCAGCAAGAGCCATCGCTGTGCCTGGCCAACATGGTCTGCCCAGCCAGGCCTGTGCTTCTGGAGGGCTCCTGTCGGATTCAGGGAGCAGGCAGCAATGCTGGGAGGCAGTGGGTAGAAGAGAAGGAAACTGCTTGCTGGTTCTAACATAGGGCTGATGTTCTTGTCCTGCGATCAGACCTATTGTGCCCCAGTTAATCAAGACAAAGGGGTACACCCGAGGAGTCCAGCCTGGCCCACCATCGTGGACGACTTCAGGGGACCTCATTGGGCCTTTCAGCTGACAAGACCTTCCTTTATACACAATCTCCTTGGCATATGATCATTTTTTAAATGTGATAAAACACATACAATTTACCATCTTAGCTATTTTCACTTGTAGAGTTTGGAAGTGTTAGATACATCCATGTTGTAGAATACAAGCATTTTTTAATTTTTAATATGCTTTTATTGGTGCATTATAAGCTCACATCATGATGTAAATCGTGTTGGCATTGACATACATGCATACAGCACTTGGTAGGCTCCCCCCGCCTCCCCATCTCCCCCCTTCCCATACAAGCATTTTTTTCAACAAAATTACTCAGTGCTTTCTATGTGCCAGACATTGTTCTAAGTACTTTAGAAATAATTTTTCTAATCCTCAACATAGCCCTATGTTGAGGATAGCAGTAGGGACTGTAAATTTCCCCCCTTTTACAAATGAGGCAACTGAGGTGCAGAGGGGTTAAATGACACATCCAAGGTCACTGGCTCCTAAGCACTAAATGAGGGGCAAGCATGATGTGCACCCAGCTCGTGAGAGTGGCTGTGGACTGTCCCAGCCACGCATCCCAGGGCCCATTGGGAGTCAGTGCCCTCTGAACGGATGAAAGGGTTGGCCAGGTGCATCCCTGGGAGGCCCACACTAGGGTTCCTTCAAACTGAACCTGAGCTGCTCTGGTCCACAGGATCTGTGATGGTGAAGTCGCCCCTGAACCGGGAGCTGGTTGCCACCTATGAGGTCACTCTCTCAGTGATTGACAATGCCAGTGACCTACCAGAGCGCTCTGTTAGCGTGCCAAATGGTAAAGTTCCCTTGCTGGGGTCTCACCATGGTTGCTGAAGGCCAGGGAGGGTCAAGCACAGGCCCAGCCCCAAAAAAGGGAGCAGGACTCTGCCACAAGGGCTGCTAGGAGTCGGGCAACACCAAGGGCATGGAAGGTGGCAGCCACCATGACACTAGCGTGGCTATGTCCCCAGTTGTGTGTGATCTGAGCCCCCAAGGCTCTGAGTAGGAAGGGGGCTTGGTGGAACCCAGAGGAAATTGAGAAAGAACGGTCCACAGAGGCACAGGATGGAATCCAGCTATGAGAACTGGGGGCCAGGGTGTGGCTAAGATGCAAGATAGAAACCTCATGATCTGATAGGAAGCCACGGAGTGATCACAGAGGAAGCAGAGAGCAAGAGAAGGTGACTTGAGGCCACAGACACCGCACTGGGGTGCAGGCATCACGATAGGAAAGTGAGCAGGTGCCGCCGTCTGCCTGCAGCCTGAAGATGGGGGGGTGGGGTACCTGGGGGTGGGGAGACCACCAAATGAGGCAAGAACACTGCTGGGGTGAGGAACTAGGCCTGGCAGATATCGACTGCTTATCTCCATAGCCCAGACCCCAAGTTTTCTGGAAAGAAGGACAGACTTGGTCGTCTTGTACATGTCCCAAGCTCAGAGGGTAACAGGTCCAGGCTCCTTACCTAGAGAGGAAGACTCAAGTAGGATGTAGAGGCCTAATCATGGTAGGGGCGCAAAGATTCCCTCAGTCCTGTCACATGCAACAGATTAGGAAACTGAGGCTTGGTAAGGGCTGAGGGCCCCACAATGGCCACCAGCCAGTTGGTGAACCCAAGCCCCTTCCCCACATGGACGGGCAGGTGACTGGACCAGAGGAAAGGTCTCCCGTCACAGCCTGCAGGTTGCATCAACCCTCAGGGAGTCCCAGGAGGTCGGTGAGATGCTGCCATCCTCTCCAAGATGGGCTGAGGCTTAGGAAGGCCACACTGGTGCCCCCTTCCCTGGCCCTCACCCCCTGCCTGCCTGCTCCCCAGCCAAGCTGACGGTCAACATTTTGGATGTCAATGACAACACGCCCCAGTTCAAGCCCTTCGGGATCACCTACTACACAGAGCGGGTCCTGGAGGGGGCCACCCCAGGCACCACACTCATCGCCGTGGCAGCCGTGGACCCCGACAAGGGCCTCAACGGTCTGATCACCTACACCCTGCTGGACCTCACACCCCCAGGCTACGTCCAGCTGGAAGACTCCTCAGCGGGTAGGTGGGAAATCAGCCAGAGGAGGGCAGCAGGACATGTACCTGCTTAGCTTCCCAGAGGGGCTGTGGCCACCTTCTGCCCTCCAGTTGGGGTCCCACCCTGGCCCCTCAGTGAGTTGGGCCAGGTCCAAGATGGCCGACATTCTGTTCACTCTCAGAGCTCCTAGTCCTGGGTAGGGATGGAGGTCCCCGGTCTGCCTGAACCCTAGCACATCCCACCACCATCTCTACCACCTACGCCCCTGCTGTCAGCATCTCTAGGGAGCAGGGAAGTGAGAAGGCAGTGTCTCAGAGGCCCTGGGCTTGCTGACATTCATCCAGTGCCTGTGAGACACTCTCTCACCTCTTCTGAGAAGCTACTGGATGCCAGTCCCTCTCAGCCTTCTGACTGCCACGGGTTGGTGCCGCTGCCCATCCTCCTTCTTAATGGGCCACATCTGCCTCTCAGAGCCCCAGAGCCTCCTCTTCATGCTTCGGAGAGCTGCCCCAAGGGAGGAGTGTTCAAAATGGCAGCAGGTGCCCTTCTCTGTGTCCCAGGGAAGGTCATTGCCAATCGGACGGTAGACTACGAGGAGGTGCACTGGCTCAACTTCACAGTGCGGGCCTCGGACAATGGGTCACCACCCCGAGCCGCTGAGATCCCTGTCTACCTGGAGGTTGTTGATGTCAACGACAACAACCCCATCTTTGACGAGCCCTCCTACCAGGTTGGTGGCTGGCTAACGGGCTGGGCCTGGGCCATTCCATTCCTACCCTAGGTACCCTGGGCTCCCCACATCAGTGGTTCCTAAAGCAGGAGGGGATGACCTTGACCTATGATCTACTCTCTCCAGGAGGCCGTCTTTGAAGATGTGCCTGTGGGCACAGTCATCCTGACAGTCACTGCTACTGATGCTGACTCGGGTAACTTTGCCCTTATTGAGTACAGCCTTGGGGACGGAGAGGGCAAGTTTGCTATCAACCCCACTACGGTAAGTGGGTGATGAGGGGACCCGGCAGTGGGAAAGCTCACTGTCAAAAGTATGGCAGTCATCCCCACCCCACCCTGTTTCTGGGTCCTGCCGCCTGGAATCCATAGCCTCGGGGGTCCTTTAGCAAAGGCAGCAAGCTCTCTGCTAGGAGTCCTGGACATCCTGTAGACTGTGGCCTTTCTATCCCTGCAGACACGGATGGAAGTGGCCAAAGTCTTTAGCAAGTAGCCCTTTGTGGGTCAAGATCTCCTGAGATGTGTCCTCACCAAACCAAAGAACTTAATGAAAGTCCATGGGACTGCTTTTGGCGCTGTCAAAAGAGAGGCCTGGGAAGCTCTGCAGAAAGCAGGAGCAGTGTTTGAGCGCCTACTCTACTCATGGCCCTATACTCAGTGCCCCCAAAAGTGTACCCCCCATGTTCCCATGAGTCTCAGAGCTGTGGGAGACGAGAAATTCAGGAAGAAAGATGGGTGATGAGTTTAAATATCTGCGCACTGGTTCAAAAGCTGCTAGTTTCAGTATGGGGAGAGAACCCAGTGGCCCAGGGATAGAACTGGACCTTCCTCCCCATGGCCCCTCTCTGTCCACACCCCTAGCATGCTGCCCTTCAGGAGGGCTCACTCCTGCCTGGTGTGAACAGTCAGACCTGGCTCCTGGCCTGGCATTAAAAATGGTGATTCTTTTTGGAATACTTTCTCTATGCCAGGCCTTCATCAGGCAGTTGGATGCAGCCTGGGTTGGTCATACCCTCTCAGGTGGACTGGAGTCATGCTACTAGGATGGGACTCCCATAGGGACCCAGGGGACTGGGATGAGCCTGCCCTTGGCGGGACGAGTGCAGGGGGAGCCATGGTTTTTGTTCATTGTGTTATCTCCAGAACCCAAAAGATCACCTGGCCATAGTAGATGCTTAATTAATATCTGATAAATGGATAAAGGACCTGAAGCCACCCCTCTCCCACTAGGGTGACATCTATGTGCTATCCTCCCTGGACCGGGAGAAGAAAGACCACTATATCCTGACTGCTTTGGCCAAAGACAACCCTGGAGATATCGCCAGCAACCGTCGTGAAAATTCAGTGCAGGTGAGGGGCGCCAACTTGGTCCAGGGACACTAGGGACTGAGGTTATGGAGGTAGCAAAACCCATAGAGAGTGACAGCTGGGAGCACAGCCACCAGCCCCTCAGAGACATGGCAGCAGGACGGAGAAGGCAAGAGGCTGACTATGTGGGCTAGAGTAGCTGTGGCTTAGGAAGATGGAGACTCCAAGAGAAATTTCTCATGCCAAACTACTGCTTAAGCGATCCAGAGGAAGCTTGGGGTTCCATGTGGCCCAGTGTCTCCACAGTGTCCCATTGAAAGAAACAGTCCAGCAACCTCATATAACATACTCATCTTTATATATGACTCTTAAGAAATAATGAATCACAACCCCACTGGGCATGGTGGAACATGCCTGTAGTCCCAGCACTGGGGAAGCTAAGGCAGGAGGATAGTTTGAGCCCAGGAATCCAAGTCCAACCCCAACAACACAGCAAGACCCATCTCAAAACGAAACAAAAGAATCCTGCTGGGCACAGGGGCACATTCCTATAATCCCAGTACTTGGGAAGCTGAGACAGGAAGATTGGAGGCTCAAGGCCAGCCACTTTAAAAAAGGGCTGCAGTGTAGCTTAGAGGCAAAATGCCACTGGGTTCCAGCCCCAGAACAACAACAAATACTGCAACCCCATTCCCATTCCAGTTCTGATGCTTCTCACTTCCAAAGCTCTCTATCCCCCTTTTTACTCAAAGTCCCAAGATATGAGGTTCTGCCTCTGCCCCCTTTTTCTGCCTTCTGCAGGCCTCTTTTCCCACCCCCAACTTTGCCCCCAGTAATAGGGATTGAACCTAGGGATACTGCCACTGAGCTGCATCCCCAGTCCTTTTTATTTTTTATTGGGTTTTTATTTTTTATTTTGTATTTATTTTTTTTTTTTTGCGCGATACTGGGGATTGAACTCAGGGGCATTCTACCTCCAAGCTATACCCCCAGCCCTATTTTTTCTCCTTTATTTTGAAACAGGGTCTCACTAAGTTGCAGAGTGCCTCACCACATAGCTGAGGCTGGCTGCGAACCCAGATCCTCCAGTCTCAGCCTCCCAAATGCTGGGATTACAAGCATGTGCCACCACGAGACAGGCACTTGAATTGCACAGGCTGGCCTCAAACTTGTGGTTCTCCTGCCTCAGCCTCTGGAGTAGCTGGCTACCAGACATGGCTAGAGGTCTGTCTTTCCCTACTTGTTCTTTTACTCTCCCCTCATAACCTAATTATGCAAATGAAACCTAAGTATGTAAAGAAAAGGGGTGGGGAGATGAGAAGCTGAATGGTCCAAGATGAGATCTCTGATGCAGGAAGAGGAACAGAGCTGGGAGCAGTTGCACCTAGCTGGATCTTATCCCTGTCACCTGTGTGTGTACCATGCTGGGAAAAGCACAGGCCTTGGAGTCCATTACTCAGGTTGCACTAGCTGAGAACACTAAGTTTGTCAGGAAATCTCTCTGGGCTTCAGTGTCAAATCTGCAAAGGAGATATCAAATGTAGTGATGAGGAATCAGGGAGATAAGTAGATTGAAAGCGCTTTGTGCAGGGTGTAGTGACTCACACCTGTAAATCTCAGTACTTGGGAGTCTAAGACAGGAGGATGGCAGGTTCAAGGTCAGTCTGAGCAACTTATCGAGACCCTCAGCAATTTAGCAAGACCCTGCTTCAAAATAAAAAAAGAACTGGGGGTGTAACTCGGAGGTAGAATGCCCCTGAGTTCAATCTCCAGTACCAAGAAAAGAAAGAAGGAAGGAAAGGAAAAAAAAAAAAAGAGCCTTGTGCAGTGATAGAGGATCTCTGGAATCCCTGCCATGGAGGCCTTGTGGTCAGCTGTGCCCTGGGATCTGCACTGGGCTGTGGGGTTAGCAGGGGAAGCCAAGTCCCCAGCCAGGCACAGGTCCCTAAGGAGGGGAGGAATCCCAGCATTAAAGTACAGAGTCAGAAGTAGGGGCTGCTGTGGGGTGTACTGAAAGACACAGCAGGAAAGGCAGGTAGGGGTTCTGTTTGAGACTCCCTGCTACCCATAGTCGTAATATTAACTCAAGCCAGGCACTGCACCAAGGGTCTGGCAGACCTCATTGTGGGTGATGTTGAAAGGACCCCAAGAGAGAAAAAACTGAAACAATTGTCTCCATTGCACAGCTGAGGCAACTGAGACTCAGGGTTCAATAAACTGTCTAAAGTTGGGCTTGGTAACACATGCCTGTAATCCCAGTACTTAGGAGGCTGAGACAGGAGGATTGCAGGTCCGAGGACCTCATCAACTTAGCGAGACCCTGTTTCACAATGAAAACTAAAAAGGTCTAGGGGCGTAGCACAGAGGTAGAACATCCCTGTATTCAATCCCCAGTAGCAATAAAAAAAAAAAAATAAATAAGCTGGCTGAAGTCAGACCCCAGCACAGTAGAGAAGACAGGGCCTCATTCCCAGGATGGACTCTGTTCCTCCTCTATCCAGTCTTACCCCTGTGGGCCTGGGTCCCTGAGGCAGGGTCCCTGTGATGCTCCTGACCTGCGCCTTGCCTCCCGCAGGTAGTGATCCAGGTACTCGATGTCAACGACTGCCGGCCGCAGTTCTCCAAGCCCCAGTTCAGCACCAGCGTGTATGAGAACGAGCCGGCAGGCACCTCGGTCATCACCATGATGGCCACTGACCAGGACGAGGGCTCCAACGGGCAGCTGGCCTACTCCCTTGAGGGCCCCGGCATGGGTATGCACCTCTCCGATCCATCCTAGGGCGGGGTGGGGGGGAGGGGGCAGGCTGCCATGTCCGTGGCCCCAGGCTGGGAGGAGGAGGGACACCAAGGATGTCCCAGCCAGAGCCATGCCCTTGCTCTCCTGCCCCTCCTGCCAGAGGCCTTCCAAGTGGACGTGGACTCAGGCCTGGTGACCACACAGCGGCCACTACAGTCCTACGAGAGGTTCAACCTGACTGTAGTGGCGACAGACGGTGGGGAGCCCCCACTCTGGGGCACCACCATGCTGCTGGTGGAGGTCATCGATGTCAATGACAACAGGCCCATCTTTGTGCGCCCACCCAACGGCACCATCCTGCACATCAGAGAGGTACTCCTGGCCACCAACACCCCCTCCTGTACCCAGCCCGCTTCCTCATCCCACAGGTTGGGCCTGGGAGAGTGGAAGGCCCCCCCCCTTGTTAGAGTGGGGAAACTGAGGCCAGACAAGGGAGCCAACTTGCCCAGGGCTACACAGAGCAGTGCTGAACCGTGGTTAGTAGTGTGGACTGTGCTAGCAAAAGATCTTGGGTTTAAGCCAGATATGGTGTGGCACACACCTGCAATCCTAGTACTTGGGAGGCTGAGACAGAAAGATCGCAGGTTCAAGGCCAGCCTCCTCAACTTAATGAGGTCCTCCACAACTTAGTGAGATCCTGTTTCCAAATAAAATAATAAAATAGGGCTGGGGGTGTAGCTCAACGGTAGAAAGCTCCTGGATTCCATCATTAACACCACCACCACCACCAAAAAAAAAAGATCTTGGGTTCAAGCGTATGTAGTTATTGCTTACCAGACGTGTGACCTCCAGTGAGTGGCTTCTCTGAGTCTCTTTTCTTATCTGATATGGCACTAATAATAGCAAATTCCCCCTCTCTTGCTCCTCGTTGTCTACCAAGGACAGTCTCCCCTGCTAACCACTTCCCCATGCTTGTCTCAGACATACTGCCCCTTCTGTCTGGTGGGTGTTCCTGTGATAATCACACTAAAGTGTTGGCAGCCTGGGATTGGCGGGGAAGTCCTCTTTTTTTTTTTTTTTTTTTTTTTTTTTTTTTCGGTACTGGGGATTGAACTCAGGGGCATTCTACCTCCGAGCTACACCCCCAGCCCTATTTTTTATTCTTTATTTTGAAACAGGGTCTCACTAAGTTGCGGAGTGCCTCACTAGGTAGCTGAGGCTGGCCGCGAACCCGGATCCTCCGGTCTCAGCCTCCCGAATGCTGGGAT
>PVLC010001777.1:0-132070 GCA_004027655.1 Graphiurus murinus | reverse complement strand
TCCTTTTAGGACATCTGGTGCCTATCTTCTTCCTGGTCTTACTAAGAGCATGGCATTGCCATGTGCAGTGGCCCATCCCTGTAATCCTAGTGATTTCGAGACTGAGACAGGAGGATTGTAAGCTCGAGGGCAGCCTCAGCAACTTAGTGAGACCCTGCTTCAAAATAAAATATAAAAAGGGCTGAAGGTATGGTTCAGAGTTAGAACACTCCTGGGTTCAATCTCTTGTACCAAATAAATAAAGCGCAACATAGCTTTTACCGTTCTCTTTTTTGAGTGCCCAGGGCTTTGGGCATGCTAAGCATATACTCTACCAACTGAGATACATCCTCAGTCTAGGACATCGCTTTTAAATTTAAAATCACAGAGTACATCTAGCCAAGTGATTCTCAAATCTTTTGTTAAATGTTGCAGAACCATTAAATCAAATGCATACTTAATTTAAAAAATGGGAAGGATAAATAAGAAATCAATAAAAATGATTACCTATAATAAGGGATGGTGCCCATGACTTTTGAAGCATGTAAATTTATTACCTCTTCAAAAGAGTAAAATACCATTTAGAGTTAGACACTCAAAATGTAAAGCAGCTAGCTGCCAGAGGAGCTGCTCGTGGGAAGAACCCATTACTCCACTCGGCCCTTGCACCAGGGTCGAGTCTTTTATTTTATAGCTGGGAAAAGGCCCTGGTGCTGGCTCTCCTTCCACAGGACACATTCTCCCCAGAAGGAAAGAAACACACGATCCTTTTGAAAGATTTATTTTTAATTAAAAAATAAAAGTTATCTTAACATGTCTGCATTTGCAGCTTGAGGGATGGCAACTCAACGAAGCAAGAAAAACAAGGCTTATCAGTTCTTGGGTCACCTGTTTTAGAATAGGTACAAAGGCACACGTGTCTCCAGAGAAACAAACTCAATTCAGAAACATTTCTAGCAACTCACGACTCCCTTCTTCGGACTTTTTTTTTTGCCCGCTTTCCCACCCCCCCAAAAAATAAAATCCCCAAACATTAAATTCTCTCTTTAAAACTACAGAAATAAGTGCTGAGTCAGTAGGGAGCCTGGGCAGGCTGCCCACGCACCTCCTCTCTCTTGCTTTGGGGACTGGCTGCCTAGAGCGTGGCAGGGAGGGGAAGCTGCGCTCCGCTGCACACCAGCTTGGTGCTCAGGACAAGGAGGCAGGCTCATTGCCCCCGCTGGGGCAGGCAGTTCCAAAGCGCTGTTTCCCTTAATCAAAGGCATCTGTGGCCAACACAGCCTTCCAGGAAGAGAAGGGCTAAGACAAGCAAGTCTCCATCCATGCGAGCGAGGCTAACGCCACCGAGGACCATGGGAGGGAGGGAGACGGGCACCTCTTCTCTCCCACTTGACCAGGCTGGGAGGAGTTTTGCTCCCTTACTCTCCCTGCTTTCTCTCTCTTCCCTTCTTCCCAGTCTCCCACTTCCCCCGAAGAGTTCTATTTAGCTTAGTGGTGGGGGCTCAGAAGAGGCTCCTGGCAGCTCCTGGGGCTGGCCTGGTGGCTCTGTCCCCTCCGAAGGGCCATCCTGGGCTTTGGGCTCCTGGGATTTGCAGGGCTCCTCCTGCCCCTGAGAGGGCTCCAGGCACTCCTGGCTCTGGGCCTGGCTGTTCATTTTCTCCTCAGCTTCAATCTCTTCCGACGTGGGGATGGAGTTCTTCTTGGGACGACCTTTCGGTTTTGTGGGCGCTTCCTGTCCACCTTTAAGAACCTGTGTGAGGAAAAAAAATAAGTTGCTGAATCTAAGAAAGAACTTCTTGCCTGGACTCTCCTGTGCCCCGTACAAACTCAGGCAGCCATCTCAAGGCTTCCTTCATGGCAGCAAAGTTACAGGATTTGGCAAAATGTACTCCAAGCCCATCTAAGCCATCTACAAAGACAGCTTTGTTCATGCTTGATACACTAATAGTCATTATCAGGTTTTGACACTGAATGACATGATCATGAACATGGTAAAACTCAACTTCAGGAAGGGAAGAATGAAAATGGAATGTTAATGTGATAACTGTCACATGGACAAATTAAAAGGACAATACTATTTGTGGTGAGCAGGAAAATATACACATTCTAGTGTGAAAGTGTAATTGGTATAGACTTTTAAAAGACAATCTGAGAATTCAAATCAAAGGCCTTAAAATGTGCATCCCTTTTATGACACAGAAATCCCTTAGGATAAGTTTGTAAGAAGTCATCCAAGATTGCCAGGCGTGGTGGCACATGCCTGTAATCCCAGTACTTGGGAGGCTAAGACAGGAAATCACAGGTTCAAGGCCAACCTCACCAACTTAGCAAGACTCTATTTCAAAAGAAAAAAGGCTGAGGGTATAGATCAGAGGTAGTTACCCCTGAGTTCAATCCCCAGTAACACACACACACACACACACACACACACACACACACACACACACACACATTATCTAAGACTAAGAAAAAGACCAATGTCCAAAAATATTCACATAGTATTGATTATAACAGCAAATGTTTGGGGGGATACCCTAAAGATTCAACTATGTAATTGAGTAGATAATAATAGTATATCCCAAAGACAGAATACTTAATTACCATTACAAGTATTATATAGGAGTATTTCATGACATGATATATATTCCTATCATTTTTTTCCTCTGCGTACTGTTCAAAGAGGTAGTAGTAGAAAGTGTCCTGGCTTTGAAGGTAAGAGAACTACATCAAATTCCAACTCTGCCACTTACGATCTTTGTCTTTGGGAAAAGCCCTTTAAAGAGTCTGAGCCTTAGTTTGTTGATCCATAAAATGGGAACAATGATACCTCCCACCGCATGAAGATGAGAGTGACCAACACATGATGAGCATGAAAAGGCAGAAGTGCCCTCGAATGGCAGATCTCTTCTGCTCCCTGGCTGACGTCTGCTCCCTAAGTCGGCCAAACTCTTTCCATCGGTGTGCCCTGGGAGTGTTTTTCATAAATGCTGTCACTGCATGTTTATTCGCCTGTCCCTCCCACTAAGTCCAAGCATGTAGCAGGCATTCGACATTGTTATGGAAGGAACTCACTTTTCTCAAGAAACATTTCCATGGAGTTGAAGAAAGATATACAGTAAGTAAGCAAAAGATTCATACTGCAAGTGTCCTTTATTGACATCAAAGGACTTACATATTTATTATCCCATTTTGTGATCTACACAGGAATCCTGTGAGGTAGGCAGGGATAGGTTTTTAATATTTATATTTTACTTTGAAATGTTATAGACAGTCTTTTCTCCTTTGGCTCCAAAGTGACTGTACTGAAAGGACTTTGGAAGGATCTAGGTTAAACAGAATTAGGAGTAGGAGATGTTTTTGCTACTATATATTGTTATAGTATCTGAGATAAATCAGCTTATAAAGAGGAAAGGTTGATTTTGGCTCACAGTTTTGGAGGTTTCCATCCATGGTTGGCTGGCCTGTTGCTTTGGGGCCTGTGGTAGCACAGTATCTCATGGCAGGAGCATGGCATGGAGGAAGTCACTCACCTCAGGGTAGCCAGAAGCAAAGAGAGGGAGACAGAAGGGTCTGTCCCCATCAAGACCATGTCCCCCGTGACCTAACTTCTTTCCTCTAGCCCCCACCCATTCAAAGCTTCACCACCCCCCAACAGCGCAAGCCTGAGGAGCAAGGCTTTAACACATGGGCTTTGGGAGACATTCTAGATTCGAACTACAGCACATGCCTAATTTCACGTTATCTAACCCATTTGCACAGAAGCTCCTTGAAAGCAAATCCTGCATCTCTCCTACAAACATCTAACTTTCTATCTGGCCGCTAAATACTTATGGACTCCATAGGCAGCTCTATGTATTGACTTCAAGAGCAGCAAAGGACCTCCAGAAATGGAACTGATGAATCACAGCAACTCTGTGATTAACATGTTTAGGACTTTCTCCAAAGCAGCTGCACCATTTCACATTCCAACCAACAGTATTCGAGGATTCCAATTCTCTCTCCTCACCAACACTTGTAATTATGTCTTCTTGATTGTAGCCATCCTAGTGGGTACAAAATGGTATCTCACTGTGGGTTTTTATTTGCATTTCCCTGGTAACTGATGATGTTTAGCATCTTTTCATGAGCTTATTGCCCAGTTGTATATCTCCACTGGAGAAAGGTCTATCCCAATCCTTTACTATCCTTTCTGAATTTGGTTGTTTTATTATTGTGTTGTGAGCATTCTTTAAATATTCTGAGCTAGGAGTGAGCATTCTTTAAATATTCTGAGCTAGGAGTGGTGCATGCTTGTAATCCTAGGACTTAGGAGGCTGAGACATGAGGATCACAGGTTTGCGAGCAGCCTCAGCAACAAATTAGTGAGACCCTGTTTCAAAATAAAGAATAAAATAGGGCTGGGGTTGTAGCTCAGAGGTAGAATACCCCTGGGTTCCATCCTCAATATCTAAATATATATATATATATATATATATATATATATATATATATATATATATATCATATATATATTCTGAATATATGTCCCTTATCAGATATAAAATTTTCAGAGATTGCTCCCATTCTGTGCATTGTCTTTTAACCTTTTTGCTAATATCCTTCACAGTACAAAAGTTTTTAATGTTGATTAAATCCAAGTTAATTTATCTTTTGTTGCTTTTGGTGCCATACCTAAGAAAGTCTTTTCTTATCCCAGGTCATAGATACTTATCTTCATCTTTTCTTCTAAGACTTTTATAATTTTAGCTCTGTGACTCATTTTGAGTTACTTTTTGTGTGTCATTGTGAGGACAGCCATACTTTCTCAACAAATACCTCCTTTTAATTATGAATCTTCCCCATCTGTTTGAATTCACCTAAATAGTTAACCCAGTGATGTGAAGGGACCCTTAACAAGGTACAGATTCTGACAGAAACCACCTCTAGGGAGAAAACGTCCCTGTATTTCTTTTCAGGTAAGTCAGTATCTGATTTTTGACTTCAGTCTGAGCACAGGCTTTTGAAAGCACTTGAATGTGCCAAGATGGAATTTACATGTTGAAAGCAGCTTCACTGGATATGAAAGAGGTTATACAAAAGTAAGTTGCCCCATGTAGTAATCAAGTTAGAAAAGGGCAGGTCTAAGGAAGCCACCTAATTGGCAAAAGAAAGTCCAGCCCAGCAATTAGAGAACACCACCCACACAGCTTGGATCAACCCCACCTGGCTGTTTTCCTATAGCAGGAAAAAAAAAAAAAAAAATCAAAACAATCAGACCATTTTCTAAATGGAATAAAACATTCCAGAGCAAGCAATAATTAGCAGATAACTACCCTCTTGGCTGCTTTCCCCCATCGACCTCTGGCCCCCTGCCTCAGCACACCCGAGACGTGCAATTATCTCCCAATAGCCCTGCCCCAGAAGCTGCAAGCTCACGTGCACCCTGTGGCCTCTAAGAGCCCTCCACCCCATCATTCCCTGAGCCGATTTGTCCCTTTCTCCCAGAGAGGCCAGACAACACACGGTACAAGAGATCGTGTGCTGCTCTCTGCCCCTCAGAGAAACACCCAGCAACCCAGCACACCACCTCCTTTTATTAGCTATGCCTGGTGCTGCCCCCCACCCCCCCCAACTCTAACACCAGGTATTCGCAGGTTCTGTTGCTGAGGATGTCACGGTTGAGCTTCTGCTTCCTTCCTGAGGAGCTTAGGTCAGGGACAGGCAGTTTGAGACAAGCCAGCACAAAATATCAGAGCAGAGAAGGACTTCTCCCTCCCTTTTCAGAAAGGAAACAGCTGACAGAAAGGGTCAAAGAGCGAGCCAAGGGCAGAGTTGGGATTTGAACACAAACCCCTTCTCATTCAGCTCCAACATGTACCAGTATTTCATTCTGCATGATTTGCGAGAGATATGTACAACGTGGTGCTATTTTGCCTGTGTGTTTTGTATTTATCTGCAATTACCCAAACTCCCCACAGACTCTAGGCAGTAGATTCATGAACTAGGGCACCTTTTCTTCCTCTCTCCCCTCTCCTCTCTCCTTCCCCTGTCCTCTCTCCTCTCTCCTCTCTCCTCTCCCCTCTCCCCTCTCTCTGTCTCTCTGTCTCTAACTATAGGACAGTGAGGACATATAACTGATGACAGTTTCCACAAAGCCTAGAAACAAGTTTGGATTCTCCAGCCTGAATCTCCTCCCAGAACACTAGTGCTCATGTTATCTGACTGTCCCAGCCTGAAAGTTGTCCCATCACATCTCAGACAGGGTCCTGGATGCCAAGGCTCTGACCACAGACACCCAGGAGGACTGCTCTTTACCAGAAGAAAAGTGCAGGGTCCCAGAAACCGACAGAATTCACTTTTAGTTTACCTATGCTGGCCTCAAGCCCAGCTTCTCTGGAGACCTGCACTATATTGGTAGGTAAATAACAATGGCAGACAACATCCCTTGACTGCGTGCTGCCTGGCGTGCACTGTTCTGAATGTGTACAGAAATCAGCCCAGAAGGTTTGTGTGAGGCATTTTACTGATGAGGCACACGGAGATTAAGTAACCTGTCCACGATACCAAGCAGTGACAGTTTCACGGAACTGTTCACTCTCAGGAGACTTTCAATGCAAAAGATAGTGATGGTGCAGGCTGTGTGGTCCACCCAAACTCTGCGAGTGGGAGAGGAAGATGGTATCCATTTGGATTCCCTCATGGAAGAGAACTGCATTTTAAGGCTGAAAAAAGACCACTGAATAATGAGATGCTTTCAGCCTGTTGCAAAACGCTGCGGATCCTATTGGAACTAATGCCAACAGAAATGGAATAGAGGGTGAGCGTCACATCACATGTGCAAGACGAAGTTTACCCAACCCGCTATAGGTTACAAATGCTGACCAGTCAAAACTAGTCAGAGATGCTATCTGGGTTTTGGCAGGGTTGTGTCTTGGCAGCCATGTGAATAAGTCTGAGAAAAGTGCTAATCTTTTTCCAGTTCCAATTAGGTTACTAGCCTTGAGACATCTTTATTACCCAATTATCTTTCTCTTTTCCTCTTAGTACCTGAAGAGATAGCCTTGAAAGAGGTTTACCAGCAAAATATATGAAGCAATCAGGATCTCAACAATGCTGTGCTGTTCTGAGGGAGTGAGGATTCAGACTCACAGCTCAACACAGTTCCTCGCATTTAGTGCCCGCCATTTTGAAATTAAGTGTCTGCAAGGATTTCTGTCTCTTCTTTTTCTTCTTCTTTTGTGGGACTGAGGATTGAACCCGCTGGCACTCTACCTCATAGCTACACCCCAATCCTTTTGTTTTTCATTTTGAAACAGAGTCTCATTAAGCTACTGAGGATCTCACTAAGTTGCTGAGACTGACCTTGAACCTGTGATCCTCCTGTCTCAGCCTCCCAAATACTGAGTCATAGGTGTGTGCCACCACTCCCAGATTGTTCTTTCTTTCTTCCAGTGATTCCCTTTTCTCTTTCCCTGGCCTCAGTTTAGATGCTGCCTCTCCTGGGAAGCCCTGGCTTCTCTATTCTGACCATGAACCCTATACCTCCTTCTGCTGTTGCCCTGAACTCTCTGTGTAACTTAGTTTTCCGGTCTCTCTCCCCCACTGAGTACCTTTTCAATGTTATCTTTTAATGGACAGATTTATCGCTTATGTTTGCATCTCCACTGGCGGATGAAACTAAGCGCTCAATAGACTATTGCCAACGAGAGCTGAAAGCTCTTGTTTTCTACGGGGAGACGAGTTTGATTGGTCCTGAACTTAACATTCTCTGAGGTTAAATCTGCTGAGGTGCTTCCATTTTGATTTATGGGGCATTGATAGCCATCAACAACCAGCCCACGACTGTGCCAGCAGCACAGCGGCTGGTGAAAAACAAGTGACGTCAGGGGCGAAGGCGCACGCGCGTCCTGCGGGCGCGGGGCGGTCCTGGCAGGGAGGGCCGGCTGTCAATGCGTTCAGCCTCTGACTCATGGGAGATCGTTGATAACCGAAGCGAACAATGCCTCTGCTGCTCCAGAGACTTCGATTTCGATGCCGATGATGATGATTGACGAGGAAGGAGGTGGGCGGTGGAACTCGCACAGAAGACACTGAAAGGACTTGCCCAAGTCAGCCAGGGAGGGGCAGGCCTGGGAACAGGCAGGCATTCCTCACTCTCAGATCTGGTTCTTCCAGAGAACAGTCCCCCAAAAGGTTTCCACCACGTTTCATGCGGGAGCATTGTAGACTGTTTGGAATGACTGTGTGTGTGTATGTGTGTGTGTGTGTGTTTGGGGGAGGGTACTAAGGATGGAAGTCAGCAGTTCTCTACCTCTGGAGCTACAACCCAACCCTATTTTTATTTTGAACAGGGTCTAAGTTACTGAGGCTGGCAGTGAACCTGCCATCCTTCTGTCTCAGCCTCCCAAGTACTGGGAATGACTGAATCTCCTTCGTTTTCAGCTTCTCTCTCCAACCTTCCACACCAGCTCTCCTCTGAACTTCAATGTGCTTATCCACCTGTAGCAACTAGCACATAATTGTAATGTGCACCGGGTGATCTCCCTTCTCCAACTAGATCATACATTTCAAGAAGGCCAGGGTTAGACTTTATTTCAGTACTTCCTGTGGCTCCTAGGACAGGGTACAGTTCACGAGAGACATTAAATGCATATGTGTTGGTTTGCAAAATATATGGTTATTTATACATGCAGCCGGTTCCTCTGCTTGACTTCCTGGATGCTTCAGGAGCCAAGTCACCTCCACTTGAAAACGCTGCCCTCCCAGGGGCAGGTCCCCAGAGGAACTCTCAGTTCTCCCCAGGAATTCCTCTCTGGGAATGTAATAATTGCTGTTTGTTCACTTTCTCCCTAACTTTTCCCATTACTATTCATTTCAATTCTATTTATTCTGCCCCCCCCCATTGCCAGCTGAGGATAGCAAGGAGTAGAAAGAACTAAAGGTTTAAGAAAAATGTTCATAGACAAAGCCATGAATATAAGTATCTATCCACTGATGTTTTCACCCTTGAAAACTGCAGGAGGGTGGACATCTCAGTTATTTGATTATTTGGGAAAACGTCATATTCTAGTCCTTGAAACACGAGGCATTACAGCTTGTGACCAGATGGATTAGTGAATTAGAATGTCAAGGGAAGGCACGGTAGGCCTGGTCCACACAGAAGGAACAAGAGCCAGGAGGATTCAGTGAGGGAGGTCCATGTCAGGTGACATGGGACACTTGGCACCTAAAGGGACAGAGCAGGGTTTCCACTTTCACCCCCGCGCCTCCTTTCTTCTCTGAGCCTTGAGTGTGTCCCTTGTGGCTTACAAAAATAGGAAAGGAAACATTCAACTACTTTGGAAATTTTAGACTTAATGCCGAGAGAGAGAGAGAGAGAGAGAGAGAGAGAGAGAGAGAGAGAGAAAGAGGGGAAAGGGATAAATGATAATGAAATTGAGTTCCTCAAATATACATTGATTTTCAGTACATTTAAAAATCAAACACCGAGTGAAATCAGCCAGTCTCAGAAAGTCAAGAGTCATGTGTGTTTTCTCTCATATGTGGAAGCTAGAAAGAAAACAGGAAACAAAAAGGACTTCAAGTGAATGAGGAGACAGGCCAGTAGAATAGTGGAAGGGGACTGGGGGGCGGGAGGGTGGAGAGGGGAAGAAAGAATTAAGGAAGGAAACAGTTCAAATAATGTTACATCCATATAAGAGGGCGTCACTACCAACCTCACTGACATGTGCAGGGCGGGGCGGGGAGCGGGGTAGGATCTAGAGGGAAACACACCAAGTGCTGTGTGCACACGCATGTGTCACTTTGAACCTCTCTATGATGCATAATTACAGTATACCAATAAAAGTACAAAAGAAAAATCAAACATGGAAACACTCATTCGCAAGGCACTACCAGAGCCATATTATGGAAATGTGGTCATCAGACCACGTTCTTGGGAGCACCTGGGTGCTTATTAACATGCCCGTTCCCAGACTTGTCACAGGCCTCTGCATAAGAAACCTAGGAAGGGGCCTAGAGCCCTGTGTTTTCAGTGCTACCCAGATGAGCCTGACATCCACCAAGTCTGAAGATCCCCCGATACTGGACACACAGTAGTGGAGATATGCCCTCTCTGTCACTATAACCAGAGAATACTGACTTCTATCCTTAGCCATTGGTGAGAGGGGAAGTTCTCTGCAAAGGCTAGCAAATGGGGTCCATACTAGCAGCTCAGAAGTGTGTGGGCTTCCTTCTTTGATTTCTAAGGAAACTGTGAAAAAGAATACCCCTCTGGTTAAGAAATCCAGGTCAAGTTCAAGCAGCCTGCCTGTCAGCAGCATCTCAGGAGGCCTTCCCATCTTGAAGCCCAAACTCCTAAGTGGTCCTTCGAGCCCCTCAACAGCCTGGCGTTCAGGTTCTTCCCATCAGGATGGCCCATGGCTGGACCCACTCTGTCTTCTCTTACCATTTTCTTCCACTTCATCCTGCGATTCTGATACCAAGTCTTCACCTGCAGCTGAGTGAGTCCCAGAGACTGGGCCAAGTCCAACCTGGAAGGAACGAGACACAAAGGAAGGGTGAGGAAGACAAGACACTGCAAGAGAGATGGGGTCCTGCCAACCGGCCCAGGCACCTGCTACCAAAGCTCAGAACTCCCCTATCAAACCAATTCTTCCCCAAAGGGCTTTTCTTTCCTTCCAAGAGTCCTACGGAAGAATCTCTGGGAAGCTAACAAGCAGGCAGCCACACCCCAAAACACTAGGGGCAGTCCCCATCCCGGAAACATCCTCTGTTAGCAATGGACTTGGAGAGGATGCCTGAATCTTAGGCCTTCTGAAAAGCCCCAAAAGCCACTTGCAGCGAGTGTGCAGGGGGGGGCCTATTCCAACAACTCAGTGACATTTCCTGAGCATCCTGGGTCAGGTCTTAGGCTACATGCCAAGCCCTGCTGTCCGCGTTCCTGTGTTTTCCTTTTACCACACTGTGGAGCCACTGTGATTATCCCATTTTACAGAAGAGAGAGTTGAGGCTTGGAGAGAGATTAGAATCTCTCAGCAACTGTGGCCAAATCCTGCCCGCCACCTGATTTTGTAAATAAAGTTTTACTGAACACAGACATGCTTATTTGTTGACAAGTGGGCTATGGCTACCCCTGTGCTACATCAGAGCTGAGTCTGAAATATTTACTACCTGGTCCCATACAAAAAAAAAAAAAAAAAATCTGATCCTTAGGTGGATGACATTCAAGCAGATGATCCTGGAGCAAGAAATGTAAGTAGGTTTTAAATTCGCTTATGTCTGACTTATATGGCTCACCCACCCATAATATTTGTTTTGTTTTGTTTTTGCAGTACTGGGGATGAAACCCAGGGGCATTCTACCTCTGAGCTACATCCCCAGCCCTAATTTTTATTCTTTATTTTGAAACGGGGTCTCACTATGTTTTGGAGGGCCTCACTAAGTAGCTGAGGCTGGCCATGAACCCTGATCCTCCTGTCTCAGCCTCCCAAGTACTGGGATTACAAGTGTGCGCCACCATACCTGGCTTTACGCATAATGTTTGTACAAGTCGGATCTGTCAAAAGGAAACACAGACAGTAGCAAACAATCCAAGTGGAGAATATGGAACGTGGAAATGAAGCGTGTAGTCACCCTCCAAACCTCGGTCCTGGAGGCTGCCCCCTCTACTGGCTTAGATAAGAGCCCAGGTCTCCCTGAGCACCCACTGGAAAGACCACCTCCTCGAGTCTACATCAGCTGCTTTTCTGTGGCTCTGGCCCTGCTCAGAAGCAGTGAGTACCACTGTTTGAAGGTCCCTAGGTTTCTTAGATTTGTCATTGGCACAGCTAGGACCTGCAACTTCACCCACGCCTGCACAGGCACAAGCCTAAGCCATTGGGAGGCTCAGGTGCAAGTTCTCAGCTTTAACTTCCTCTACCTGAGCAGATCCTACCATCAGCAGGACCAATAGATAACCGCCCTAAATATTCCAGGTGCTGAGAACACGCAGGGATTCTCAGGTGCAGCTGCGCAGCCCCCTGCTCCCACCAGAGTGCACAAATCGTATCTTTTTTGCAATAATGTTTTATAGGTGTATTGCAGTTGCACATGATAGATTCATAGTGATACATTCATATATGCAAGTACCATTATTTGGTCTGTTACATTACATCTCTAAATAAAAATGGAACTCACCTTCAAGGGACTTTAGATCCTATCTTAAATCTGCATTCACATGTAGCAGGTTATCTCTGTAGAAGAACTACCAGCAGCTGATAGTTTTATAGAAAGTGATTAACAGACCGAAACCAATAAAAGTTGGTGCCAATAGCACTTGACTCTTCCCATTAAGGAAGCACTGTATCCCTAGCAGTCCTTCATTAAGAACCAAGTAATCAGGCAGCAGGGCACAGTGGCACACGCCTGTAATCCCCGTACTTGGAGACTGAGACAGGAGGAATGAAGGTTCAAGGCCAGTCTCAGCAACTTAGTGAGTCCTTGTTTCAAAGTAAAAAGAGCTAGTTATGTAGGCTGGCAGGAGAATGCCCTTGGGTTCGGTCCCGAGTACCAAAACCAGAAATGAAACAAAACCAAGAACACCCGGGAGCTTCCCACAGACTTCTGTTCTCCTGGGTCCCCGGGGCTGCCCGTGTGGGGGTCACCTGAGGCCATCAGGTGCTTTAGTGGATGGAAGGTTCACAGCGCTGCCACTGCATTAGCAAAGCACATTAGCTCACTTGGGAAAAATGGATCCCTGACTCACTCTGGCTGCAGACACACTTCCCTGTCATCAGTTGCCTCTCATTATCTGCCACCGTTACAAATTCTCACTTCCCTGCATATTCACTTAAATGAAGTCACCTAGGAAACCAGAGAAACAAACACCCAGGAGCAGGGCTGGGGCTGTGGGAGGAGGGAGCGCTCATGGCCCTGGTCACGTAGGGAGGAGAAGGGGGTGCGGGCTGCGGCTTCCCTCCAGTCAGATGCTGTCCTCCTCCCCAGGCCAGTGAATCAGTCCTGTGTGGGCCACCTGAGAGATGCCCGGGCAGGTCTCGGGAAGCCCCAGGAGGCTGAATAAGAACTAACATTTCTGTAAAAAAGTTCTCAGCTCCTGAAAAGGAAGCCTAAATTTTTACCATGCATGCTAAAGCCCTTGAGACACACTATGGAGTAACTCCTAAGTAATGGTGCCCACTTCGCCTGGTGGCACATGTCCAAGCGGCTTTCCTCAAGACGGCCATTTGATACCTGAGGGATCCCACCTACTAATCCCCAACTACGACCTGTCTCCATTGTCCTGTGAAGGGACCCCCCCTCCAGAAATGTGCACCTCCAAAACCCAGCGCATCTTCCCCCACTGATCCCACCCTGTCTGCTGCCTTCACACTTTGGTGAACCGCACCCCTATTTCGTGGTGACAGCTGCAGAGAGCCCCTCCCCGCGTCCTCACCTGTCTGGTGTGGACAAGTACTTCTGCTTCTGAAATTTCTTCTCCAGGCCCATGAGCTGCAGCTCGGTGAAGATGGTACGACTCCGGCGGGGCTTCTTCTGCCGGGGCGTGGGCTGCTCTGTCTCCGACTCACTGCTGACAACTGTGTCACCGCCCGGGGCCTCTGCAGAAGCAGCCTTGGGGGCTGGGTGACGGGACAACACCGGGGCAATTCCTGGGGTGCTGGGGACCAGGTGGGAGATGACTGTGGGCTGCCGGGTGATCACAGAGAGGAGAGGATATGCCCGAAGGGATGGAGAGCCTGGAAGACAAACAGGAGAGAGGTCACCAGGAGGAACCAGGAGTGGAAGGATCCCGTCTGCCGCCCTGTCGGGGGAAACAAGGAACGGAGTGAAGAGAAAGCAACTCTAGACCTCAGCTCCAGGGTGGGCAGGCGCCATGGAGGTCTGCTGTCTCCATGTGTGAGATCATCCATGTCCCCTGCAGGGTCCCCAAGAAGGGGTTTCTGCAAGTCCTCTGGTTTTAAGTGCATCTATCCCCTCTCTTGGACTTGTGAGCCCCTAACTTCTGATTTTAGGGAAATAGGTCAATGAGAACAAGCAGATGAAAAGAAGTAGTCAGAAAAACCTAGAAACACGCTCTATTCATGGAACGGCAGCACAATTCATGATAGCCGAATTATGGAACCAACATATGTGTCTGTCAACACATGAATGGTGTATATACACACACTGGGATTTTGCTCAGCCAGAGGGGGGAATCCAGAGGAAACACCCCAACTACTATAG
This sequence comes from Graphiurus murinus, assembly GCA_004027655.1. Classification (NCBI taxonomy): domain Eukaryota; kingdom Metazoa; phylum Chordata; class Mammalia; order Rodentia; family Gliridae; genus Graphiurus; species Graphiurus murinus. The sequence goes on along the minus strand of PVLC010001777.1, from coordinate 117,892 downwards.
GCATGCATCTTGTATCACTGTGTAATGCACTAGTAAAAGCATATAATAAAACCCACATACTTTTGAATTCCAAAGTCAACTTATAATATGAACAGCTTGAGGTCTTTATTCACAAATCTGCCTGTAATTATTAATTTGCAGACCAAGAGGCCTATATAACTTGAATCGTAACATTTTTCAGAGCTGGAAGGATGATTGTGGATTACTTAATTCAACTTCTTCATTTTAAGATGAACAAATCGTCCCCAAAAGGTTAAGGGACTTACTTAAGATAACACAGCTAGGAAAGAGCAGATGGATGGAAAAGTCAGACCAAGTTCTTCTAGCTTTCAGTCCTGTGTTCTTCCCATAACATTACACATGACTCAGAGGAGGAATAATAGATTTTAGTTCACCTGAAAACTCAGCTCAGTTACACCTACGGCACTGTGCCTAGGAAGGTCCTTGGGCTGGGTGGAAGACTGGCTGAGGAAAGAATGCTGAGGTTGATTAATAATGTCTGCCATGTGTGCAGAGGAACAAGGAAATGGTGGTATATATGCTAGTTTCAAAGCAAGAGTATTCTTTCTTTCCAAACATTTGTATTTAAAGTTCAAATAATCAACATGATTTACATTATGATGTGAGACTTAATGCACCAATAAAAGCGTATAAAAATAGAGTTCAAATAAAAGACCTCTTTCCTTTCATTATTTAATAATATCAGGCTTAAAAGGTCTTTAAAAATTTTTTTGAGGGGTACTGGGGATTGAACCCAGAGGTGTTCTACCTCCAAGCTATACCCCCAACCCTTTTTATTTTTTATTTTGGAACAGGGTCTAAGTTGCTGAGGGTCTCGCTATGTTGCTGAGGTTGGCCTCAAACCTGCAATCCTCCTGTCTCAGTCTTCCATATACTGAGATTAGAAATGTATGCCACTGCACCTGACTTCAAAGGGTCTTGATCATGACCTACCTACATCATTTTGTCTCTGGGCTTCAGTTTTGCCATATGGATGAGTAAGAGTAGCTAATTTCAAAGAACCCTTTGAACCCTAAGATACTGATTCCACAAAAGCGCCTCTCCTCCCACCATTTGAGAGCTGCTAAAAATAGAAAGGACTCAGAGCAGCCCTGACCATGAACTTCAAGAACAAGCAGGCAAGAACCAATCAGCATTCGCACCAGTTTTGGGCTAAAACTGCCCAATGTCACAGCCACCCCAGGTGCTACCTGGGAACCACGCTCCTCTCTGGCTTGGCACAGCTCTTCCTGCTCACTGCCATGACTCTGCTCTGGGTGCCAATTGAATTACTGAAACAGGTAACTTCTGTTCCTTGAGCATCCTTCTAGCAAGGCCCAGCAGAAACCACAAGTTGTTAAATAACAATAAATCACCAAGTACTACAACTTCTACTTAATTCTCCAGCCAACTCTGACACTTGAGGTTTTGCGTTGTGGATTTTTTTCAAGAAAAAAAAATCATCTGGGGAATAATATTTTACAGCAAGAAAATTAGGACAGTGAGCTTTTGGTGTTTGATTTCTTAGTACAAATCACGAAATAACAATGCATGAAAAAGAAAGTCTCTGAAGGTGCCTTACACAGGCAGATGTTTCTCATCTCAGACCATCTTGCTCCTTTAATTCTGACATTTCTTTCAGAATGGACTTCCTTGTTTATTCTCCCTCACCCCTTCAGTAATGGGACTTGAACCCAGGGATGTTCTACCTCTGAACTATACCCGTGGCCCTATTTTGTTTTAGAGTGTGTGATTGTGTACACGCATGCGCACGTGTGTGTGCATGTGTGTGTGTGTGTGTGTGTATGTGTGTTACTAGAGATTAAACCCAGAGCATTTTCCCTCTGAGCTACACCCCCAGCCCTATTTTATTTTTTATTTAGAAATAGGGCCTCACTAAGTTGCTCAGACTGGCCTCGAATCTTGATCTTCCTGTGTTAGCCTCCCAACTACTGTGAGTTTTCTTTCTTTATCAGGTTGGTTTGTCTGTATATCTATTTATTTATTTATTTATTTATTTATTTATTTATTTATTTATTTATTTATTTTGGGGTACTGGGGATTGAACCCATGGACATTTTACCTCTGAACTACACTAACAGCCCGATTTTATTTTATTTTACTTATTTATTTTTTCAGTACTGGGGATGGAACCCAGGGGCATTCTACCTCCAAGCTACACCCCCAGCCCTATTTTTTATTCTTTATTTAGAAATAGGGTCTTGCTATGTTGCAGAGGGCCCAACTTATCAGGTCAATTTAGAATCTTCAGGAGCTTGCTGGTCTAGGAGATGGCTAATTGTCTACCTGGACGTTAGGTTGCATCACCACCATTCTCCTTTGTAAGAGCTTAAAAGTTTTTTTTGTTTTGTTGTTGTTGTTGTTGTTGTTTGCAGTACTGGGGATTGAACTCAGGGGCATTCTACCTCCGAGCTCCACCCCCAGCCCTATTTTTTATTCTTTATTTTGAAACGGGGTCTCACTAAGTTGTGGAATGCTTCACTAGGTAGCTGAGTCTGGCCGCGAACCCGGATCCTCCGGTCTCAGCCTCCCAAATGCTGAGATTACAAGCGTGCGCCACCACGCCCAGCTGTTTCTGTTTTTTGTTTTCTGCCTAATATGGAATAATATTTTGCAAGTCTGGTAATATCTAGTGTTGGCGAGGACATGGGTAGATGGCCATGAATGTATGTATGTGTGTGTGTGTTTGTGTGTGTGTGTGTGTGTGTGTGTGTGTGTGTGTGTGTGTATATATATATATATATATATATATATATATATATAGTTTTGTTTTGTTTTGTTTTGAAACAGGGTCTCACTAAGTTGCTGGCCTCAAAGCTGCAATCCTCCTGTCTCAGTCTCTCAAGTACTGGTATTACAGGTGTATGCCACTGTACCCACCCTGCAGCCTTCTTCATAATAGTGAAAAAGGGTCCATATATCTATTACCAGGAAAATGATTAAATAAATTGTGGTATATCTGGACTACAATATAAACATTAAAAAGAATTATCTATATAAATAGATGAACAGATAAACTAATATGAGAACCTATATCTACAATATATTACTGAAAGAGAAAAAAAAATATGGTGTAAAGTGATTTGTGTTATCATAAGAAAAGAATCTGTGTGCATTTTATAAGTGCATTTTAAAAAAATCCAGAAAGCTAATTGCCAAATTACAAACAGTGACAATGGCTGGGGATGGGGCGTGCAAAGGGTGAGGAGGGGCTTGTCTACGTGTGTTGATCATCCTGCATTCAATCTTGCCAGAAGTGTTTACTGAGCAACTACCATGGGCTGCACTCTGCTCTGGAAGCCGGGGACACAGCAATGAACTATGTGAAGTTCCATCTTTAGGGATCTTACATTTCGGGAGAGGAAGCAGATAGCAAGGAAATAAACTAATGGATGAGCAGTAGAATGCCAGGTGGTGGTAAATTTGGGGAGAAACGTGCAGCGGAGTGTGAAGAGGGGGCGGGGGAGGAGGGGAGCAGGTGCTTGGGAAGGTCAGGAAAGGTTGCTAGGGAAAGGTGACCTGCAGCAGGCCAGCGTCTCCCTGCACGGTGGGCCCAGAGAAGATACAGGGATGAGCAGCCCGGGTGAGACCAGTACACGCAAGACAGCGCTGAGGGGGGCCGAGCGCAGGTTCAAAGAGTGGCAGAACTGTGGAAATAAGAAAAGCCAGAAGTCACAGGATTAAAAAGATTAGCAGGAGACAGATCATGTGGGATCTTGGGGCTCAGGGAGAGTAATTTTGATTTGATTCAGAATGTGATTTCTTTTTTTTTAGCCACTGGCAAGAGCTAGAGAAGGAGGTGATCGTGTGTGTGTGTGTGTGTGTGTGTGTGTGTGTGTGTGTGTGTGTGTTTCTCCTCTTTTCTTTTTGGTAGTAGTACTAGGGACTGAACCCAGGGTGCTCTACCTCTGAGCTACACCTCCAGTCTCCCTCCCGCCTTTTTTTTCTGAAACAAGGTCTCACTAAATTGCTGAGAGTCTGGCTAAATTCCTGAGGCTGGCCTTGAACCTGTGATCCTCTTGTCTCAACCTCCCAAGTGCTGGGATTACAGGTATGCACCACCATGCTCAGCTCTGTTTCATTCTTTATTTTGAAACAAGGTCTCACTAATTTGCTGAGGGTCTCCCTAAATTGCTGAGGCTGGCCTCAAACCTGGGGTCCTCCTGTCTCAGCCTCCCAAGTACTAGGATTATAGGCTTGTGCATGATTTGTGTCTTTTCAAGGTCCTTATGGCTACTGTGTGGATTAGACTGCAGGGTGGGCATGGAGGTTGAGAAAATAGATAGGAGGCCAGGGCATGTCCCAGACCAGACTGGCAGCAGCCAGGACAGTGAGGTACAGAGTATACCTTATAGCTGGAGTTGAAATGACCTACGGGAGGACTGAAAGTCAGGTCTAAGAGAGAGCTGCTCATGATGCCTAGGTTTTTGGTCTTAGCAATTGGAGGAATGGTGGAGCTCTTTTTTTTTTTTTTTTTTTTTTTTTTGCGGTACTGGGGATTGAACCCAGGGGTGTTCTACCTCTGAGCTACACCCCCAGCCCTATTTTTTATTCTTTACTTTGAGACAGAGGCTCACTAAGTTGCGGAGTGCCTCACTAGGTAGATGAGGCTGGCCGCAAACCCAGATCCTCCAGTCTCAGCCTCCCAAATGCTGGGATTACAAGCATGCACCACCACGCCCGGCTGGTGGAGCTCTTTACTAAGATGGGAAAGACTGGACAAAGAGCAGAACTGGGTGGGAAAACCGAGATTTCTTTGTTAGGCAAGTTGTTTAGCCATCTTGGAGACATTGAGGAGGCATCTGGACAAACCCGTCCGGAGCTTAGGGACACAAGGTTTTGACTCATGGAGTGTGTGTGGCCATGGCATTGCATGAGGTCACTGAGGGAGGGAGGGAAGGAAAGAAAAAGATCCAAGCAGGGCACCCTGGGGCAAGTCCACATCTGAGGTCATAGGAGGAAGAGAAGCCAGCTTTCCCGACTGAGGAGGAGAAACCAGTGTCCCGATACACAGATGATTCTTCTTTACATTTTCATTTTATAATATATATACATATTATACATACATATATATATGTGTGTGTTATTTTCATAATTTGAAAAAATGAAGGGGGCTGGGGTCTAGGGGCTGGGGTCATAACTCAGTGGGAGAACCCTTGCCTTGCACACCTGAGGCCCTGCATTCGATCCCCAGCACTGCAAAAGAAAAAAAAGATCTAAGGGTTTTTTTCCCCTTATGTTGGAAAATGTTTGCAATTTCATGCTCGGTGGAATCATATTCTGTCCTTGAAAAGAAAGCACAAAAATCTGCACACAAATGTTTAGAGCAGCCGGGCGTGGTGGCGCATGCTTGTAATCCCAGCATTCGGAAGGCTGAGACCAGAGGATCCGGGTTCGCGGCCAGCCTCAGCTACCTAGTGAGGCACTCTGCAACTTAGTGAGACTCGGTTTCAAATTAAAGAATAAAAAATAGGGCTGGGGGTATAGCTCGGAGGTAGAATGCCTCTGAGTTCAATCCCCAGTACCGCAAAAAAAAAAAAAAAAAAAAAAAATGTTTAGAGCAGCATTATTAGTAATGACCCCACACTGGAAATAATCCACATGTCCCTCAACTGGGGGTAGATAAACAAGCTTTAATATACACATACAGTGAAATACTACTCAGAAGCAAAAGGGATAAAACTATCAGTACACACAACATCATTGGTAAATCTCAAATGAAAGGAGCTGGACTCAAAACCCATATGATTCCTCTTACATGACTAGGGACGGAGGCGAAGGGTGAGGGTAGAATTAACTACAAAGGGGCAGCACAAGGGAACGGTGGGGAGGATGCGGAGACTTTTGTGTCATGACTGCAGGAGTGGTAACTCAACTTCCTGCATTTGTAAAACTCATACATTAATATGGTGAGTTATAAGTTCACTGAATATAAATTAAAAGAAATTTTTAAAGAAATGAAAAAAGTTCATGAAGTTTTTATGACAACTTTTATTGCTAAACATCTCTAAGATGCTATGATCTTATATAGAGAAATTCTTTTTTTTTTTTTTTTTTTTTTGCAATGCTAGGGATTGAACCCAAACCTCACACATGCTAGGCAAGTGTTCTATAGCTACACTAAGCTATACATTTAGCCTTTAATAAGTAGTTTAGCTATTTTGTTTTTATTATCAAAGTCACACACATTTGTTATAAAAGAAATTCAAAGCAATTCGGAAATACACAAAGCAGAAGACTCCCTTCATAGGTTTCAATCCCAAATTTTAGAGATAAACTTACAGAATTGTTCCTGTATTCATACAAAGATACATATGCTCCAAATCTCATAATGTATGTCAATCTATTACAGTCTGTGGCTACAAAATGTTTATTTTGTTAAATGTAAGCATCACTTTATTTTTTCTAAGTGGACAGTCAACGACTCCAACACTATCTATTGGACTAGACCAGTGATTTAAAATGCCAGACATAAGATAATAGCAAATTCCCAAAGAAATGGAGTTGGGAATTTCTGTTTATCAGGATTCTGGGATTCTACTGGGGAATGTACATCACCAGAATCCTAAGTAGAGAATGATCTCAAAAAGCAGCCAAACTGGGGAAAGAACTGCCCTCGCCACAGCTGCCCTGCGTGGAGGGCCCCAACAGGGCCCATGGTGGGGGAGGGGAGGCGAGGGTCCGGAGGCTGGGTCTACAGGGAGGGGGCGCCTACCAGAAGCTGCTGTTGTCTGCAACTTTGGGAAAAGTGAAGGCACTTTAGAGAGAAGTTCTGGAAAGCATTTCAGGGGTAAAGTATGTAAAATCCATGAAAATCTAGAGTAAAGATCTTCATGCCCAAGGCTTTTACAAACAGATTTCTATTGTCTTTGAATATAATTTGGTACATACATGGGCCATACAGGGCCCTAGAGATAGTTAGGTTACATTATATAAACAAGGGTCCACATCTGGGCTCTGTTTTGTTCTGCTGAACTGATATGTAGTCCTATTATAAGACCACTCCACTTTAATCAGTGTGGGTTCTTTAGGGAGCTCTGTTATCTGCATAAGTTCCCCTTCTTTACTCTTTTTACAAAATTTTCTTGTCTATAGTCATTCACTTATTTTTCCAGCTGAACTTTAGAATCAACTTGCTAGGCTCTTTAAAGAAGCAAATGCCACTAAAAAACATGGCAAGAATTATACTACCCACACAGGCCTGGTGTGATGGTGCACACCAGTGGTCCCAGTACTTGGAAGGCTGAGACAAAATGATCACAGGTTCAACAATAGCCTCAGCAACTTAGCAAGACTTTCAGCAACCTAGCAAGAACCTATGTGTTTCAAAACAAAAAATAAAAAGGGTTGGGGTGTAACTCAGAGGAAGAATGCTCCTGAGCATACATGCGCGCACACACACACACACACACACACACACACACACACACAGAGATAATTCTTTTGACGATCCTATCTTCTGGAGGTTGAAAACAAATGGCTGGTTATTTAAATAGCGTTTAGAGATTTCTGCAATTTGTTTCTATAAAGATTAAACCTAATGAAAACTTTTTTTTTTTCTTTTTTTGGTGGTACTGGGGATTGAACCCAGGGGCATTTTACCTCTGAGGTAGATCCCCAATCCTATCTTCTTCTTCTTTTTTTCCTATCTTTTTTTGAAACATGATCTCACTAAGTTGCAGAGGGCCTCACTAAATTGCTGAGGCTGGCTATGAACCCCTGATCCTTCTATCTCAGCCTCCAAAATACTGGGATTACAGGTGTGTACCACCACACCTGGCAAAAACTCTCTTTAAACACACACACAAGCTGGGCGTGGTGGTGCACGCTTGTAATCCCAGCATTTGGGAGGCTGAGACCAGAGGATCCGGGTTCGCGCCAGCCTCAGCTACCTAGTGAGGTACTCCGCAACTTAGTGAGACCTTGTTTCAAAAAAATAAAGAATAAAAAATAGGGCTAGAGGTATAGCTTTGAGGTAGAATGCCCCTGAGTTCAATCCCCAGTACCGCAAAAAAAAAAAAAAAAAAAAAAAAAAACCAACACACACACACACATATAACTTGTGATGAATTATAGTGATTTAAGACAACATCAGAATCTCCAAAGTTCATAGGTGAAAGAATCTTAACCCAATGTTCTAGTGCAAATTCAGTGACAAAATCCCACTTGTCCCCACCACTGACAGCACCCTCCTGAGCTGAGGGCACACACGCAAAGCCACTGTGGAGCTGAGAAACATCTCGAGCTTTCAGAGGACCTCTGTTGCAGTTAAGTACAATTGCGGTGAAGCCCTGCCATGGGTTCTTGAGATTTGATATGTGTCCCTAAGATTCAGAAGGAACAGGCATGAATAAGACTGGGTGGGCCACACGTGTACAAGAAAATACTGATTCCCCAAAAGATAAAATCAGGGGGCGCAGAAAAGCGAGACAAAATACACATTCGCCAGCTGTGTGCTGTCTTTTTATAATTTAACATATGACCTGATTTTCAGCAAAACAGCTTTTGCCCAGAGCTTTAATTTCACAAAGCACTTGCCCATCACCATGCTATGTTCCCACCAAAGGACCCAGATAGTCCAGCCAGATATCTACATTTTGCCTAAAAAAAAAAAAAAAAAAAAAAAAAATCAAACTTAGTTTATACATATAGAGGAGAAAGAAATACAAATCAATGCATAATTCCTGGGAATGATCACTAGGTGGACATTGCAACTGAACACAGCTGCCGGGCTGCTCCGGATCATTTACATACAGCTGTGAAACTCCAGCACATTATCTGCTGCTGAGAGAGAGTGATGACTGTAATCAACTAGGGACACTCTTTAAACAAACACATTTTCAGTTGACAAAAGAAGTGTAAACATGACCGCACAGAATGCTTTTCTCAAAGCTGCCTCTCTAGCCAACCCCTCAGCCAATGTTTTGTTATAGGACGAAGATCACATAGCTGTGTGTGTGTCTGTACCTAGAAATACTTCCCTGCCCAATGTTTGGTCTTTCTGAGAATCTGACTTTGGACTTAAAAACCTGAGTACATTAATGACTGGCTGATGCAGAGGAACCTCCAGGGAGTTTGGGGGTCTGTAGGTTGGTTAAACAGAGGTCAGGCATCTCTTTGGATCTGTGGGTTCTGTACCTGTGAGTTTAACCAACTTCAGATTGCAAAGATTTTCAAAAATTGCACCTACCTATACTGAACATATACAGACTATTTTTCCTGATTATTCCTAAGTGATAAAGTATAGCAACTATTTACATAGTATTTTTATTGTACTAGATACAAGTAATCTAGGGGTTATTTAAAGTATCTGGGAGACTAGGCCCCATGGTGCACACCTGTAATCCTGAGGCTGAGTCAAGAAGATCACAGACTGAAGACCAGCCTCAGCAACTTAGAGAGGCCCTCTGCAATTTAGTGAAAATCTGCTTCAAAATAAAATAGGGATGGGGTATAGCTCAGAGGTAGAACACCCCTGGGTTCAATTCACAGCACACGTATACAAAAAAATTTAAAACAAAAAATAAAGTATTTGGACTGTGTACATAGGTTCTATGAAAACACGATGCCATTATGTAAGGTGCTTGAGTATCTGTGGATTCGGGAAACTGCAGGGGGAGGGTGTCCTGGAGTCAATCCCCCATGGATACCGGAGGATGGCTATACTTCAGATTCTACAAACCTACGTAGACTTGAGCATGTAAATTTGCTTGGGCCAGGCACATGCATCTTCCAGGTTGCTGATTCCTGGTCTTTGCAATATAAGACCTTCCTCATGGCAGAAGCTACGGTGGGACTTCAGCCTCAGAGCAGAATCCTCCTGCAATAGCATCTGCTCCTACACCTCTCCTGAGGGATCTCAAGAGGTAAGCACAAGAGGAGAGGAGATCCACATCTCTTCCATCTCTCCAAAATGGCAGTCCCCAGACTGACTCTCCACACTCTCACTCGCTTGACACAAGCAAGGACCAAAGCTCTGAGGATCTCTAAGCTATCTGCTGGACTGATTTATGTTCCAGGAACATGTGACAGAAAGATTCAGAGGAACACAGATGAAGACTCTGTGTCTCAGTGCTATCCACCAAGTCTCTTTCAGGGTAGCAATAGCTGAGTCCCTAAAAAAAAAAAAAAAAAAAAAAAAAAAAAAAAAAAATCACACGATCACCCACACTTCCCATCGGCTTCCATTCTTACGAACTGGCTGGAATCTGAAGCAGTGGAAAGGAGAGGCTGTCTGTCACTGACCCTTGGAGTGACCCTGAGCAGGTTACCAAAACTTGCTTAGTTTTCATGTCTTCATCTACTAAGTCAAACCAATTACAACCATTCTCCGTCCTGGATTATTGTGAGGATTAAATGCATTAACACATGTCAAGTGTCCAGTGGGCACCTAACTGCTTTTAGCTCCCTTTCTTTTCCTGCCTTCCCGTAGTTGCCTGATGCCCTGTGGATGAGCTACATTAAAGGGGATGCATATTCTTACCAAGAAAACAAACCTACTTGTGAATCTCACATGTGTCTCCTCATCCTCTGTGCACACCTTGCAAAGCAAGGACCAGCAACCCGAGTTTCTCTTTTCCCAGTGAAGATCTTCAAGTGCCCATAGAATACAGCCACCTACTGAGACTGCAACCAGGGAAGCGAGAGAAATCAGCACGAAGGCTAACCTGGCCAGAAATCCTTCTAAAACTTCCAGTACTCCAGAAATTGTAACTTCAGTTTTGCAGACCTGGATAAAAACCAATGCTGGAGTGTAGCTCAGTGGTAGAGCACCTGTTTAGCACACACAAGTCATGGTTTTGATCCCCAGCAACACACACACACACACACACACACACACACACACACCCACCCCAGTCTGAAAGCCCCAAAGCATACCACTTCTTAAGGTTGGTAACAGGCAAGGAAAAATAGACCTGGGGGACACCAGGAAAAACCAGTTTCTAAAAACTGCAGGGAAAACAGTTATAGAGTGTTTAAAATACTTTGCCCTGTCTTACGTTGAAAGAGCGGTGGAAATGCTGAGCGGAGTTAGGTAAGCAGGAACTGGACATGAAAGGTCAGAGACGGTAAGCACGAGGAGAGGAGCTCCAAAGAGGCCCTGAGTATCCTTTTAGCTTTGTGGCATACCAAGTCTCCAGTCCCTCAAGAGTAAGTGAAATAGATGCACTCTTTCTAGATGATGGCTTTGTGTGACAGAAGCAAAGGGAAAATGTTTTTCTACTTAAAAAAAGTAAGGAGGTTTTCAACATTATGTTAAGTGAGATTAGCCAGTCACAAAGAGTAAAGAAGCATATGTTCTCCCTAATATGCGGATGTTAGGGAGAAGATGGGGTATAAGAGGGTCCCCAGATGAAAAAGTAGAGACCCTCGATAAACAAAGAAGTTGATTTAACAGAAGGGGACTGATGGGGGTTGGGGGGAGGACATCCTAAGGCACATGATGTACTTACACAATTATATCAAGGTCACTCACTGAACTGAACTTGAAAGGGAGGAAGGGCGAGGGAGCGGGGTGGGAATTGGGGAAGGGGTCAGGTGAGAAATGTATGCACATATGTCGTTATCAATTTGTACCTAACAAAGATATATACATACAAAGCACGAATTATTACAATAAAAAAAAGTAAGGAGGTTTTCAAAGGCTTAAAAATGAAGGGCAAATAGGTGGAGTGGGGAAGAAACACTGGAGAGATTTGGAAAAACAAAGCGAGTTTGGGAAATAAGCAGAGGACACGAGAAGAACCTGGCAGGCTGACCAAATCATCTTCTCAGCTTTATTTTGCAGAGACAAGCTCAGATGTTATCACAGTCCACCTGCAATCTACAGTCATCAGGCCGGTGGACACCCACAAAAACGCTGGGCTAGGCTGAGGTCAATTAAGTCAACCCAGCAGAGAGACTTCTGGACCCTCCCCACGCTGTCTAACATGTCATACCACCTCATGGCATCTGTCCTGAGCCGCCACCACTCCTTAGCGCCCTCAGCCAAGGAACACACTGGAAATGGCATGATCTTTCTCCTGCTAGCCATCCTGCTGCCTGTGCACACCCACACCTGCTTCCATCCACACCTCCTGAGCATGCACTGACCTAGAGCTGTGTGGCACAGCTGTTGTTTATTTCAAAGGCAAAATTAATCACTCCACCTCCGTGCACCCGCACTTTTTGTTTTTGTCCTTATTCACCCTTACTTACTTCAAACCTTCGATTGCAAGTTAATTTGCATTCCCATCTGTTCCTCACCAAATCACAAACTTCCTTAAGGCAAAACAAGATCAGAAAGTACACCTTCCAAGCACATAGTCCATGCCTCAGTTGAACTGACGGTAACTGGAGCAGACGAAGGCTGGAGATGGGGTTTGCTGGCGGGTTCTGAGGCCTTGGTAAGGTCCTACCTCAAAGCTGTTTTCTCTTCTCTAAATGGCAATATTACTTCTCTGCAAGCTTGTCAGAGGGTAACATTGGATAACAAGTCTAGAAGTCAATGAAGAACTATTTCAAATGAGGCACTAATTTTTTCAAACACTGACTTCACAGATCCAATTGAAGTTTCATAGTTTACAGATGCCTCTGCTCACTAAGAAATTAGCTTGCTGCTTTTTGTATGCACAAACGTGCCCACATGTGTGTATGTGTGTGTGTGTGTGTGTGTGTGTGTGTGTGTTACTAGAGATTGAACCCAGGGGCATTCTACCTCTGAACTACCTCCTCAGCCTTATTTTATTTTGAAACAGGGTCTCACTAAGTTCTGAGGCTGGCCTCAAACCAATGATCCTCCTGTCTCAGCCTCCCAAGTGCTGGGATTACAGGTGTGCACCACCGTACCCAGCTAACCTAACTCCTCCCTCTGCCTCATTCCTGTGTTCAGCAGTGATTTCTAGCTAGGGTTCTAGTGTTCACAGGGACAGATTCTGCACAAAGTTCACTAGCAGGAACCCCTGGGATTCATTTCAGCATCATCAGAGAACTCTAAATATCATCAGAGCACTAAACATCATCAGAGAACTAAGCAGCCACTCAGCTGGCTTAGTTCCTGATCTCTGACTTCAAGAAGCAAATTGCCAGCCTGAGGGAATGAACACACCATGAGCACAGCATGAGGAGGGCAGATCGCAGAGGACCCGTGAGAATTCTGGAAAGATGGCTGGGTTCTTGAGAGCACGCTGCCTAGCAATAGGGTGAGTGCAGAGAGGCTGTAGGGGCAAGGAGGAATGGATTCCAGAGGTGTATCAAGGAAAACGCAACAGGATCTAGGAACCCACCTGGTTGGAGTGTGAAGAAGGGGGCTTATGAGAGCTAGACGACTCAGCAGCCAGGTAGTGCCTTCAGGAGCCCTGGATATCACATTGGGGAGGAAAAACAAGGCTTGCAGTGTGGAGTGACAATCAGATGCCGAAATTCTAGGACAGTCACAAACTGCTGCTCCCCACAGGGGCCCTGGGATGAAGATTTTACCCAGAGCCAGAGATGAGAGTTGGAAAGAATTCCTCTCCCAAGAGCCAAGACTTAAGAGCTACAGAGGACAAAGGCCTTTTTCTTGGGTGCATCTTTATGCTATCAATTTCGAAGCGGGAACACAAAGCAGTGTGGATAACCATGGCCAAAGAGAGCTTCATCACCACTGACTTTCAATGAGGCTACTCACTAATGGGTCTGTTGACCTAAGTTTTAAAACATTCTCTGCTTCTCTGACACTTCTAGACCTGTATTCACAGTTTAGGAATCTCCACCGGGCAGGTTGGGAATTTGTGCATAAAATTAGGGAAGCAAGCAGTTTCCAGAAGTCTCCGGAGATCACCTTTCTTATCTGGCCCCAGGGATGCACAGGCAAGCTTCTGATTGCCCAGCAGAGACTATTTTAGGATAAAACTCAGAACATCTTATGACAAAGTATAATTCTAAAAACAAATTCAAGCAGACTGTTCCCTACACATTCTAATCCTGGTTTAGATTTCTCTATGGCTTACCTTAGTTGCAAAAAAATTACAAAGTAGGATAAAGGAGGATAGAATTCAATTAGGTTCAACAAATTATGGAATTCCTATTGTGCCAAGAATTAGAGATAAAACAATACATATAACAATCCTATTGTGCCAAGAATTAGAGATAATACATATAACAGTCCTATTGTGCCAAGAATTAGAGATAAAAACAATACATATAACAGTCCTATTGTGCCAAGAATTAGAGATAAAACAATACACATAACAGACCAGGTCTTTACTCAGATTATGGTCTGGCTAGGAAAGCACACGATTAAAACAGAGTGTTCTAAAGAATAGCCAGGAGGAGACTTCCGGGAAGATGGCGTCTGAATGACACACCTTTCCTCAGGCGCTGTGAGCTCCAATCAAATCTGCCATAAAATCAGCTTCTTGACAGAAGAAAAAAAGCAACAAAAAAGTGAAAAAAGCTACAAAAAATGAAGTACAGCTGAACAGAACCCAGAAAGCCGGCCAGGGAGAGCAAAGGTGCCCATCTGTGCAGCAGTGGTGCCACGCTGCGAAGCGGTGGCTGCCATTGAGCCAGCCCCCCGGAGTCTACTAACACCGAGATATTTAAGGACCTTCTGCATTCCCAGCAATCAGAAGTGGCATAAGCGACTCCAGAACTCCACATCCTAACCAGGCGGTGTATCCCCGCACCTTCAACAGTGACCAGAACACATGATATGACCAACATAATCCTACACAGGGCCACCCCAGCTTACCTCTCCTTCCAGAGGTGGAGCAGCAATAAACTGCACTGCAGAGCTTGAATCAAAACTGCCTCAAAAACAGCTTCTTGATGGAAGGAAAGAAAAGCAAAAGAGCAGAAAAATGAACAAAGCAACAAAAGCAGCTGATCAGAACCCAGAAAGCAGACCAGGGAGAACAAAAGAGCCGGCACATATGCAGCAGTGGCAGCCGCCATTTTGCCAGCCACCCACAGCAGCAGGAATCAACCCAAAAGGTCTGCAGAGGACAAATCAGGTCTGTTCTTACAAACTTGCAGGGTTTTTAATTTGTTCCTAGTTGTTGCTTTTTTTTTTTTTGGTTTTGTTTTGCTTTTACTCTGTTTTGCATTGCTTTGATTTATCTATATTTGTTTGGAGGATTGGCAAAGGCAGCAATACAGTGGGCAGAAGAAGTCCCAGAGTACTTGCAACTCAGTATGAGATACCATTCACAGAGAGAAAATAAAAATAAGACACCTATAAATTCAGAGAAAGCGTGCAAGAGCAGCAAAGTTATAAATTTAAGAACAGGGAAACCACGGGAAGGAAAAATACCAAAGAAACAATGAGTCAACACAACCCCACAATAACAGAACTCAATGACACTGAATGGCAGAGCTTACCAGAAGAACAATTCAGAGCTTTAATAATAGAAACGATACAAAACTTCCAGAAAGAATGCAGAGAGAGCTGGAAAGAAATAAAGGAACAAATAAACAAAGAATCTGACACTCTGAGCAGGAATCATAGAGAAGCCTTGAGGGAAGTGAAGGATGTGAAAGATGCAATTATAGAAGTGAAGGCATCAATACAAACTATAAACAGTAGATTAAACCACATGGAAAACAGAGTATCACTCCTAGAAGATGACCCTTTCAAAAATGAATCCATTATATATAATCTAGAAAAAAAAATTCGACAGTATGAATCGGACATCGATGAGATCTGGGCCAATTTTAAAAGAGATAACCTAAGAATAATAGGCATAGAAGAGGGATTAGAAGTTGCAACTAGTGGAATAAACAACCTTTTCAAAGAAGTAATATCAGAGAATTTTCCAAGCATAGAAAGAGAAGTTGACACACAGGTACAGGAAACATATAGAACCCCCTTTAGACAAGACGAAAGAAGAGGTTCACCACATCACATAATAATCAAGCTGACTAATGTAGAGGCTAAGGAGAGAATTCTAAAGGCAACAAAAGTAAAAGGCCAAGTGACATTTAGAGGCAAACCAATTAGAATCACTCCAGACCTCCCAAACAAAGTTATGAAAGCCAGGAGGGGCTGGAGTAACATATTCCAAACTCTGAAAGAAAATAACTTGCAGCCAAGATTCTCCTACTCAGCAAAACTCTCTCTCAAAATTGACGGGGATATAAAAACCTTCCATGACAAACAGAAACTGAAAGAATTTATGTCTTCCAAACCAGCACTAGAGACAATACTCAAACAGATTAACTACAAAGAAGAACTAACAAGTAAACGTCAGAACCAGAGAAACAATAATCTCCAGGAAGCAAACAACTAAGCAAAGAAGAACAAACACTACTGCAGACATCAAAACTCAAAATGTTAGGAATTAAAAATCATCTCTCAATAATCACACTGAATATAAATGGTCTCAACTCCCCAATAAAAAGGCACAAGGTGGCAAAATGGATTAAACCCCAGAATCCATCAATATGCTACCTGCAAGAAACACACCTAAAAGCAAAGATTCCCACAAACTAAGGGTGAAGGGCTGGAGTAAGGTAATCCATGCCAATGGAACTCGAAGACAAGCAGGAGTAGCAACTATGGTATCAGATAAATTAGATTTCAAGCCTAAGCTTATCAAATGAGACAAAGCAGGTCACCTTTTACTAGTAAAAGGAACAATCCAGCAAGAGGAAATAACAATTATCAACATCTATGCCCCAAATGTAGGTGCAGTCACTTACATAAAAGAAACTCTACATGATATAAAGTCACACATATATCCCAATACACTAATACTAGAAGACTTCAATACTCCTCTCACATCACTAGACTGATCTTCTAAACAAAAGGTCAGTAAAGATGCTTCAGGTCTAAATAATACCATAAACCAAATGGACCTGTTAGACACATACAGAATATTTCACCCAACTACAACTAAATTCACATTTTTCTCAGCAGCCCATGGAACCTTCTCCAAAATAGACCACATTCTGGGCCACAAAGAGTGCACTGGCAAATTCAAAAAATGTAACATAATTCCCTGCATCTTTTCAGTCCACAATGGAGTGAAACTAGAAATCAACTCTAAGAAGACCCAGAGTAACCATGTAAACACCTGGAGACTGAACACCACACTGCTGAACGAGGAATGGGTCATAGAAGAAGTAAGGGTAGAAATTAAAAAATTTCTAGAAACCAATGAAAACAGAGGCATAACATATCAAAACCTCTGGGACACCTTGAAGGCAGTACTAAGAGGAAAATTTATAGTACTGAGTACCCACATAAGAAGAATGGAAAACCACCAAATAAGTAACCTAATGACAGCTCAAAGCCCTTGAAAAACAAGAACAGTCTAACCCCAGAGTCAGGAGAAGACAGGAAATTATGAAAATCAGAGCAGAAATTAATGAAATAGAGAATAAAAAAATACAGAAAATCAACAAAACCAAAAGCTGGTTTCTTGAAAAAATAAACAAGATAGATAAACCATTGGCCAACCTAACCAAAAGAAAAGAGAGAATCAACCCAAATTACCAAAATAAGAGAAGAAAAAGGTGATATTACCACTGACAGTGTGGAAATACAGAAGATTGTCAGAAACTATTTTGAAAAACTATACTCCAACAAAATGGAAAATCTAGAAGAAATTGACAAATTTCTAGATACATATAACCTTCCTAAATTGAGTCAAGAAGATAAAGAAAACTTAAATAGACCAATAACAATCAAAGAAATAGAAACAACAAGAAAGAGTTTACCATCAAACAAAAGCCCAGGGCCAGATGGTTTTCCAAGTGAATTTTATAAAACATTTATAGAAGAGCTAATCCCAATACTCCTCAAACTATTCCATGAAATAGAAAGAAACGGGACCCTCCCAAATACATTCTATGAAGCCAATATCACATTAATACCAAAGTCAAATAAAGACAGCTCAAGAAATGAAAACTATAGGCCTATATCATTGATGAACTTAGACGCAAAACTGCTAAACAAAATACTAGCAATGCGCATTCAAAACCACATCAAGAAAAATATACACCATGACCAAATTGGGTTCATCCCAGGGATGCAAGGTTGGTTCAACATAAAAAAAAAAAAACAATCCATGTAATTCACCACATAAACAGAATCAAAGACAAAAATCACATGATCATTTCAATTGATGCTGAAAAAGCATTTGACAACCTCCAACACCCATTCATGCTAAAAGCACTGCACAGAATTCGAATAAAAGGAACATACCTCAAAGTCATAAAGGCAATATACAATAGGCCCACAGCCAATATCATATTAAATGGAGAAAAACTGCAAGAGTTCCCACTGAAAACAGGAACAAGACAAGGATGTCCATTATCACCTCTTCTGTTCAACATAGTACTTGAGACTCTAGCCAGAGCAATAAGGCAAGAGAAGGAAATCAAAGGGGTAAAAATAGGGAAAGAAGAACTAAAACTATTCCTTTTTGCAGATGACACGATACTATACTTACAAGACCCAACAAACTCAACCAAAAAACTTATAGAACTGATCAACAAATTCAGCGGTCTGGATACAAAATCAATCTTCAAAAATCAGAAGCTTTCCTATATGCCAACCATAAATCCACTGAAAAAGAAATCCAGATACAATTCCACTCACAACAGCACCCCCAAAAATAAAATACTTAGGGATAAACCTAACCAAAGAGGTAAAAGACCTCTATAAGAAAAACTACAAAAAGTTGAAAAAAGAATCAATGAAGACCTTAGAAGATGGAAAGATCTACCATGCTACTGGATAGGCAGAATAAATATCATCAAAACGGCTGTCCTTCCAAAAATGATCTACAGATTAAATGCAATACCCATGAAATTACCAAGGTCACTCCTCACAGAAATAGAAAACTCAGTCCTTAAATTCATTTGGAACAACAAAAAGCCCAGGATAGCCAAAGTAGTTCTTAGCAACAAGAACCATGTAGGAAGCATCACAATACCTGACTTCAAACTCTATGACAAAGCCACAGTAATAAAAACAGCATGGTATTGGCACAAAAACAGACACATAGACCAATGGAGCAGAATAGAAGATTCAGAAACAGACCCACGTGCTTACAGTCAACTGATTTTTGACAAAGGAGCCAAAAACATACACTGGAAAAAAGATAGCCTCTTTAACAAATGATGTTAGCAAAACTGGTTAACCATATGCAGGAAAATGGAAATAAACCCCACTTTCTCACAAGAGTCAACTCAAGGTGGATCAAAGACCTAGAAGTCAGACCAGAGACCTTGCAGCTACTTGAAGAGGGCATAGGCCCAACACTTCAACACAGAGGCACAGGTAAAAACTTTCTCAACAAGACCCCAAAAGCACAAGCAACTCAAAGGAAGATCTTAGTCACAAAAAGTAAAAAATCATATTCTCTCCCTAATATGTGGAAGCTAGTGAGAAAATGGGACTTAAGAGGGACTCTAGATGAAGAAGGAGAAACCTTAGGTGAGCAAAGAACTTGACTTAAAGGAAGGTGATGGGGGGCGGGGAGGCACCCTAATGAACATGATGTACTTTCATGAACACATCAAAGTCAATCACTAAACTGAACTTGAGAAGGAGGGAGAAAGAGGGAGTGGGGTGGGAATTGGGGAAGGGTTAAATGAGAAATGTGTGCATATATGCCTTTACCAGCTTGTACCTAACAAAGATGTATGATTACAATGCACCAATTAAAAATAAATAAATTTTTAAAAAAGAATAGCCAGAAGGAAGATCTAACCAAACACTGGAGGCCAGAAGCCCTCTGGAAGAACAGCAATTGGGATTTAAAGGATGAGGTTGAGCCAGGCATGGTCACACGTCTATAATCCCAGTACTTGGGAGGCTGAGACAGGAGGATCAAGTTTGAGGTCAGCCTCAGGAACTTGGTGAGACCCTCAGCAACTTAGTGACATCCTGTTTCAAAATAAAAAGTAAAAAGGAATAGGAGTGTAGTTTGGAGGTACAATGTCCCTGGATTCAATCCCCAGTACAAAGAGAAGAAGGAAGGAAGGGAGGGACGGAAAGGAAAGAGAGGAGAGGAGGAGGTTGGTGAGATTTCAATCCAAGAGGAATAACGAACAATGAAAAGGAACAATTCAAAGTTTAAGATGCGCTGACATAAAAGCATACAAATTTGCCAAGTGCTCTTTTTTTTTTTTTTTTTTTCTTTTTTGCAGTACTGGGGATTGAACTCAGGGACATTCTACCTCCAAGCTACACCCCTAACCCCATTTCTTATTGTTTATTTTGAAACAGGGTATCACTAAGTTGCGGAATGCCTCATTAGGTAGCTGAGGCTGGCCTCGAACCCAGATCCTCCGGTCACAGCCTCCCAAATGCTGAGATTACAATTGTGTGCCACCACGCCCAGCTCCAAGTGCTCTTAAAAAAAAAAAAAGCAAAATAAAAACCACAGACGTAAAAGGTGCTTGTTCCTTACTGAAGAATACTTAAAGAACTGATGTTGATGTTGGTTCCACTGAGTGAGAACAAATGGAAAGAACTCTGGAACAGTCTCAAGCAAACTGTCCTGTGAGGCTCCAAAAAGACAGTTGATGATCAGAAGATTCCCCTTTGCCTCGACGCCTGGTATCACACGGGCATTTCTATCAGGATGTTTTGATGCCATCCATCTGATCATATAATTTCTGTGGTAACATGTCCTCTTTCTGGTGTCCCATGATTTCCGACAAAAGTGAACCCTTAAAAGCCATATAGCTAATGTGATCGGGGGACACAGAATCATGTCAAAAAAAGGTCTCAAAGTTGGGAGCAATCTGCCCTATTGAAGTGAGGAGGAAAGAGAAGCCCTATGTTTGATGGAGAGATCTTGGTGGACAGAATGAAAGAGTTCCTCTCTCCTTCTCTCCTATCAAGCTATTAAGAACAAGGGCAGCCTGTACATCCCTTCATGAAAAAATATGCATCAAATATCAATATTTACTCCTGTTTGAGCCTTACTCTTAAAGGCACTTACTATATTAAGAGATATCAACAGTAAGATTTTGCAACATGGTGCTCATCAGTTGTGCTGACAATGGTACCCAACTGGTCAACCAGGACCCAAGTCTATTGCTCCCTCCAGCAAATCCAGCACTGAGCCAAAGCCTGACTAAGATCCAAATCCACCCACAACAACTCCATTAACCTTGCTCCGCCTTTGGCCCACAAGAAGCTCTCTTTTTCTAAGTTTTCCTCATCTGTAAATGGGGAATGAGATGATTGATTTTTAAAGTCTCTTTTTTGGTACCTAAATACCATGATTTTATGATTAATATCAGACAGAGAGATAACGTGTCTTTCATATTTCTCAATTCAATTGAAGTCTTTGCCTTATACTTCTGTTCTTCTCACACTATGCAAGGGAACCAACTGAACAAATACTAGCTGGATTAGACAACTGTTCAAAAAACAAGGATACTAATGCATGTATATAAAGTCCTCCAGCTCTATCAAGTCTTCCCAGTCCACAGGAAGTGGGGTAATAAATCACTTACTACTTATCTGATATCCCCAAAAATGACCCAGATTATCTACCGAAGGCAAATGACTAGATTTGCGTAATCCTTACCTTGCACAATTTACTCTTTAAGGCTCTATGGCTTATAGCCACTTTTCCCAGCCTGGCCTTTGATGGATAAAATAGAGAGTATTAAACAAAATCACAAAGAAAGTCACTGTCTGAACTAGGACCAGAGCTCAGACCTCCAGAGGAGAGGACAAACGTTCTGTTGGTGTCTCTGTGTTGCCATTCTAGGCAAGGGTCACCAAATGCAGAGTACTGTGTGGCCTTAGGCACTTGGTTTTCTCCTTTGTGTCGTCTGTTTTGGAGGAAGCTTAGGTGTGCCAGAGGTTCACAGCTAATAATCTAATATAGTACCAGCTAATCTAAAAAATTTCAGTTTGGAAATTTCTCCTAAATAGGGTCAATAAATGTTTAGAAAGAAAGGAGGAAAAGTAGACCTCTGATTACATGATAACCTGATGGCCTACAACACTGGCACTAATTCACTCACTAATGAATAATAATTATAATCATAACACAGGCAGTGGTACGGCCTCTGGAAGGGTCAATCTTTCCTAAAGAAGAGAGGCAGGACAAGCCACTAAATCAGTCTCATGTTTTCTAAATGCCACCCCTAATTTCACGGCAGTGAGCAGAGGGAGGGGGCACAGGAAGGAAATCAGAGCACCAACACATACATCTTTTATTCCTCACAAACACTCTCCAGGGACTAAGGCATGCATCTGGGGTTGGAACAGAAGTCTGCTATGGTCACAGCCATCTTCCTTTAGTTGATCGTGCCACCTACAAAACTCTAAAGCATGACTTACCAGGGACTTTCCTTTCTGATACTTTAGTATTCCAGGCAGCCGATGCACATTCAGACATTGTTAAAACCTCCTGCTTCTTCCGCGGTGTGCTAAGAAGCTCTGCCAGGTGTTGGCTAATATTGCTTAAGAATAACAGACAAAATGCACTCTCCTTTCTTCTTAGATCACATTTTTTTTTTTCACAGTGGAAAGGAATATGTTTCTTTCTTTTTTTTTTTTTTTTTGTGGTACTGGGGATTGAACTCAGGGGCATTCTACCTCCGAGCTATACCCCCAGCCCTATTTTTTATTCTTTATTTTGAAACCGAGTCTCACTAAGTTGTGGAGTGCCTCACTAGGTAGCTGAGGCTGGCCTCGAACCCGGATCCTCTGGTCTCAGCCTCCCGAATGCTGGGATTATAAGCGTGCGCCACCACGCCCGGCTAGGAATATGTTTCAATGTAGAAAAACTTCAGAAATATGAACACTAAAAAATAGCTATGTATATTCCCACATTCTAAAAAACCAGTGAAGTTCACAGACTTCTAAAAGGTAAATAAAGGACGCCCTCTCTGGAGAGGCTCTGCCCTGTTTGGGAAAATGATGGCGTCCAGGTTTTGGTCCAGGTGAGAAGAAGGCAAATAGTTGGGTTTCCTGGGGAACAGCTTGGGTTGAAATAACATGACATTCTGAAATCCCTCTAACGCAGAAATAATGACCCCATTACCAAGTCCAACGAACTGAGCCAAGATACGCACATGGGCTATGAATTCAGATTCACAGCCAATCGCTCAGGTATTTTTCTCATTTTCCATGAGCCATTTCCCCACTGACCATGTGAGAAGCAAAAAGCATGATTATAAAACTTGCAACCATTATTCCTAGAGATATGTATCAGTATCACTTTGGGTTTCCTTTAATTAGTCTTCTATAGCTGGTAATAAACTACCAAGTAGTGTAAAAAAGCAAGTGTGAAAACAAACTCCCTCAAAAAAGGGCTTTTGATAAATCAACTTGTAGGTACCAAAAGAGAAGAATTTAAACATGCAATTGGCCCTACAGGTGCTTGAGCTGGGCCATGGCTCTCTTCTAGCGGATGGAGCCCCCACACTCTCCACTCAGCTGCCCACTGGTCATTTTACATGAGGTCCTACCTTCCCTCCCTCGTCACACACCTGAGGGCAAGGAGAGAGGTACTCCAGGAAGGGCCCGCCCTCTCCTGGGAACACAGCTGAGACAGAGTCCTGGCAGAGCTGTGTCCCCCTCCCACTGGGCTTTGTCCACACCACTGCCCCAGAACTCAGCAAAGGCCTGGCTGAAGAGAGGAGTGCTGGAATGTCCTTTGCAGTAAAAATAAAGACATTGGATGGATACACTTCTGGGATACTCCAAAAATCTCCAAAATTAGCCTCAAGCTACAACTGAAATACAGCATGCCAAAGTCTCAATACAAACTATCCATTCCAGAGGAGAAAAACCAGTTGGCCTTTTACATTTTTTAGACTGATAATGATGTTATTAGAGTCAGGTCCAAGTTGTCACTTTTCTAAGGTAGTAATTAAATATAAAATAGTGTTCTTAATTTGTCAGCCCACTCACTTCCTGCTTTGGGTTTCTGGCTGGTCAGAGTTCAAGGAGGACATGATCAGGCCCCATATATCAGTTACAAGTATATTTCGATTTCTTAATATTCTGAACGAGTGAGGAGCTATACAGTCCTTAGGTTTCAAAATTCCTTGGGCATTGCAGCCAAAGACAATCAATAGGAAACACTGAGTCAAGTCATTTCTCCTGAGCCATTTCTGAGAAAGTTTCTGTAGGAAGAAAGCCTTGCCAAACTCCTCCAAACTTAAGCTCTGCTCCTCCTCCTGGTCAACACACACATATTTGCGAGTCTTTCTCAAGCAACGTTTCTGCCTCCGCCCCAAACACACCCTACTCTCTCCACAACCACCACCAAGTGCCACCCATGGGTAAACAATTGAGGACCCAGATACCAGCGGGATCCCCAAACAAGATAACATGGTGGACCCCAACAGTCAGAGTGTAAAGACCAAAACAGCACATTCAGACTTACTCTACACCTGGGCCCCTGGCCAGGAACCCATCTGCAGATCGGACGTGAAGGCCTTGCATTTCCAGTGCCCCCACCAGAAACAGTCAGCCCACTCAATCCAATCCTTCCTGCAGAAGGTAAGGATAAACAGGGGGTGGGGGATGTCTAAAGAAATCCCAACTCTAAGATTGGTTGAGGCTCACAGGGACTTGGAGAGCCTAAGAAAGGAAATTGAAGCCCAGGTCATGTCAGACCCAAAAGAAAGAAGCCACAGGGAACAGAATCATTTGGAGGATACAGATAAATTAGTGGGACTTAAGTCACTAATTTACTTCAAATCTATATAGAGCTATCTACAGCTTCAGATAAGGCTTAACAAGGCATGTTGACACCTTTTCTTCAGAAGGAGCACAAAGCAAAGGCTAAGGAAGGAGAGAGATGTTTATTAAACCAAGCGTCTCTTTTTAATTAGTTTTTTTTTTATTTGTTTTTGCGGTACTAGGGACTGAACTCAGGGGCATTCTACCTCCGAGCTACACTCCCAGCCCTATTTTTTTAGTCTTTATTTTGAAACAGGGTCTCACTAAGTTGCAGAGGGCCTCACTAAGTGGCTGAGGCTGGCTGCAAACCTGCCATCCTCCTGTCTCAGCCTCCCAAGTCCTGGGATTACAAGCATGCGCCACCACGCCCGGCTTACTTTTTTAATGATATATAAAATTGTACATATTTATGGAAATATTCTATGTTTCAATACACAGACAATATTGTGCAGTGCTCAAATGGGAGTAAACATATTCAGAGATATTCTCAAACATACATCATTTCTTTATGATGAAAATATTCAAAATCCTTTCTTCTAGCTTTTTGAAATACGCAGTACACTATTGTCCTTCCATGTCACCTACAGTGCAAAACCAGACCAGAATGTCCTACTCCTTTCTAAATACAACTTAGTAGCCATCCTTCAACCTTCCCTTCCCTCCCACCTCTCTACTCTCCCCCGCCTCTGGTAACCAGCATTCTATTGCCAACTTTTATCAGATCAACATTTTTATCTTCCACATATACCAGGAAATGAAATCAGCATGTCAAAGAGACATCGGTACCCCCATGTTTACAGCGTTACTATTCACAATAGAAACAACCTAGGTGTCCACCAACCGATGGATAAAGAAAATGTGGAAAATAAATAAATAAATAAAAAAGAAAATGTGGTACATATATACAGCAGAAAATTATTCAGCCATAAAAAAAGAATGAGGAGTCGGGGTACAGTTCAGTGGTAGAGCGCTTGCCTAGCATGCAGGAGGACCCAGGTTCTACCCCTAGCACCTTAAGAAGAAAAAAGAAAAATGAATGAAACCTTTTTCTTTTTAACAACATGGTTGTAAACCAAGTCTTGATAAATGTTTTATCTCAACCTACCATATGCATTGAAGGATATGTTCATCCCTCAGCTTACAACTCTGAACAATTTAGACCTAAGAAGGAGCCAAAAGGTGCCCGAACTAAATGGTCTGTGGTCTGGGACATGGTTTCTGAGCATCTGGTTTTCCTTGGGGAGAAGGAAAGATTCTGAAGGTAACAGGAGATGCATTTAATAGACACACTGCAGTCAGCCGGCTCAGTGAACAGCCACAACTGCTTCTCTGAAATCTCTGGACGGCTGCAGGGAAGACAGCTTGCTGCCTGGGATGGTTCAGTAGGAGCATGCCAGAATCCAAGGCACCCTGTGGGCTTTGCTGAAACAATGAAGTGAAAAGCTTTTCCTGGTGCTTCTGGACTACAGGGGAAAACGGACCATGGAACGACCAGCTGGCCAGGCCGACCCCACATAACCACGTCATGGAACACATCCAAGAGTGTATCTTATTAGGCAACACCAGCACTCTTAAAACTCTTTGTTATTATCAATAACACCATCAAATCTGTTTTTTGTTTATTTGTTGGTGGTACTAGGGATTGAACTCAGGAGCATTCTACTCGTAGCCCTATTTTATTTATTTTTTATTTTGAAACAGGATCTCACTAAGTTGCTGAAGGACTCCCTAAATTGCTGAGGCTGGCCTCGAACCTGTGATCCTCCTGTCTCAGCCTTCCAAGTACTGGCATCATGGGTATGTACCACCACACCCGACTCAAACTGTTTATTAAGAGCCTAATTATGGGGCCTATCATAGGGAGTGAACCCAGGAAGTTCCAAAGTTCCTAAACCACAGTTGATCATAAAGTTTATAATGGGGGGAGGGAGGAATTGGGGGATCATCTAATTTTCAAATTAAGCTAAAAGACTTAAGATTAAATAAAAATTGAGAGTTAGATAAATTAAAATAACAGCACTAAATAAAGGCATAAATGAGCAATAGTGCACCATTTATCATGAGATGCTAAATGCCTAGAGCCAAAGAGAACAATAAGCCCATTCATTCGGTAATTGCTATCTCATTATTTGGGAGTGCTGTTGACAGTGCTATTGTTCACTTTAATTATTTTTGGCCTAAACTCTTTAGCCCTTGTGAAAATCATTAGTAGGAATGCGTTTGAGTTTCTCACACCTAGCTCAGGTAGCATCTCCACATACCTTTGATGCTAGTAATCAAGGCCAGGGTCTTTCTTAAGCTATCACATGACTACAATCACAACAGAGCTATAAACAGACTCTGATTCACTCCCTGTTTCTCCCCAGGGCTGTCATTTGCATGCTGTGCTAACATATGATTTAAAGACACAGATCAGCAATATAAATACAGCATTAAGCCCCGGAAAGAGTGATGTGTGGAAGTTTCTCATCTAAGACCTGGAGAAGATCTCTGGGCAGAGAAAGGCTTCGTGTTGTTTAAGGAAAGATCTGAGCTCACCCTGGTAGCTATAATCAACATGAAAGAAAAGAAAGCAAGGAGTAAGGAAACAGCTTATTGTCATGCTGAGAAATACTAGCAGAGTCTGACATTAGAATCAAACATTGTGCTTAGTGTAATTCCTTAATCTCTGAAGCTCTTAGATAAGCCATATAAAATAGCTTAGTCATAGGGCCTAAATTAGATTATATCCAGAACTGAGCTGAATCAAAGGTCATACAGGCCTTAGAAGTGCAGAATTCATCTAGATAGAATTTGATTTCAGAAAAATCATCATTTGTCTTTTTCTTAAAATTTCTGAAGAATATATATTCTCACCTCTAAAACTTTCCTTCCTTCCTGTAATGTAAGGAAGTTCACACTGAGAACTAATAACTCCTAGGGTGCTATGTCCCACATGCCTTCCAGTCTCCCGACATAAAGAACAGTCTTCTAGCCAGGTTTGGTGGCACACACCTATAATCCCAGTACTTGGGAGGCTGAGATGGCAGGATCACAGATTTGAGGGTAGCCTCAGCAACTAAGTAAGGCCTTTAAGCAACTTAGTGAGATAAGACCTGTTTCAAAAAATTAAAAAAGGGCTATAAGTAGGCTGCTCCTGGGTTCAGTCCCTAGTACCAAAAAGAAAAACAAAACAAAACAAAAAACAAACAGTGGTTCTTTTCCACAGTGCCTGAAACCTTTCCTTTTCTTTCAAATTCCCCCATCTCCCTCCCTGCTCAGGCCCCTTGGCCTCTAGGTTTTGACCACTAAGGCATCTTTTAACTGATCTCCATGTCTCCAGGCTCTATTTTATAGTCTTAAAAAAAAAATTTTTCCATTTATTTTTGCACTTTGTCTCAAAAACCTTCAAGGACTTCTCAGTGTCCAACAGATAAAGTTAAATTCCATAAAATAGCAATCAGAAGCCCTGAGAGATTGAACTGGGCCCAACTCACTTTCCTAATCAAATACCTACTCAACCCAACCTGCCACCTACACAGTGGACAGGAAATATGCACTGCCTGCTCCGGCCTCTCCCCCGCTTGCCCTGGTCCTACAGACCGTGGTGACAAGATTGGCACAGGAGCCAGCCGGCCTTGCTTTTAACTCTGGCACTTAATAACTTGTGTGACCTTTGACAAACTGCTTTAACCTCGATAAGCCTTGGTTTTCCCACCTGCAAAACAGAGATAATAATAACTTGTAATAATATTTCATAAGGATACCAAGAGAATTAAATGAGATAATCTGTTTAAATACTTAGCAAGGCCGGGCATGGTGGTGCATCCCCATATGGGAGGCTGAGACAGTAAGTATCACAGGTTCAAGGACAGCCTTAGAAAGTAGTGAGACTCTCATCAACCTAGGGAGACTGTTTCAGAATAAAAATAAAACAGGGCTGGGAGTGTAGCTCAGAGGTAAAAATGCTACTGGGTTCAATCTCTAGTACCACAAAATATACAAACAAACAAATGCTTAGCACAGTGCCTAGCAAGTAGCATATACTCATTACTCATTTTTTAAATGGTTAAGTGAATCTTTACAGTTCTGTAAGACAAATGTGAATCCTATCTGCAACTAGAAACTTCTTCCAAATATACCTGAGAATGCCTCCTCTTCAAACTTCAATTTCCAAACACACTTTAGCAGCAAGGAGATCTGTTTGGTTTTTTTTCAAACTTATTATTCTTATTTTCTTCTACCTAAAATAATAAGTTTCTTGAGAACTTAAACTGTTTCATTCTCTGTATCCCCTTTGGAACTTATTTCAGGACCAGGCACATAACTGCACTTGATTTACAGTCTCTAACTATCTCAAGGACAAAAATACCCCCCACTATAAGCTCATCTATGTTAGATTCTATAAACTACTTGTTTGGCAGTGAAAACACCCTAAATGACCATATAAAATTTGAGTTAAGATGTAAGCTCCAACTGATCACTTTAAAAGGACAGGAGTTCTTCCATAGAGACTCTATTTCTGTAAGTCTTCATCCCAGCTTCAAATCAAAAGGCCCCTGGGAGCTTTAACAACTACTAATTCCAGGCCCCACCCAGAGGTTCTGATTTCATTGGTCTGTGTGGAGGGCTGGTGACTTTCTTGAGTAGACCAGGGTGCAAAGTTAACTCATCACCATGCACAAATCCCAAGTCACCAAACCCTTGTTGGTTAACAACTGGTATGTAGTGGCTCATACCAAAGCCCCCCTAGTTTTCCTGTCTCTGGCTCAATTAACCTATTTTTACTTACCTTTCTCTTATGTGGGCTTCTTCTCAATGTTTGTTTGTTTGTTTGTTTGTTTATTCGTTTGTTTGTTTGTATACCAGAGATTGAATCCATTGATATTCTACCTCCAATCCACATCCCCAGCCCTTTTTATTTTATTTTGAAACAGGGTCTAGCTGAGTTGCTAATGGTCTCACTAAGTTGCCAAGGCTGGCCTCAAACCTGTAATTCTCCTATTTTAACCTCCCACGTACTGGAATTACAGGCATGTGCCACCACATGTGCCTCTTCCCTATTCTTAGTGTTCTCTTCCTGAATCCACCCAACACATTAGCTCACAATTCAGTTATATCCACTCATCCACCCTCTGCTCTGCATTGGACAGTCCGCTGCACATGGGGTGTCAGCACAGCGAGACTGTAGAATCGTGTACTACAAGCCACCAAGAATGTACTTGGAAAGAACCTTGTTAAAAAACAAGCTCGTCTGTAGTATAGCCATGGCTTGTACTGAGAAGAGAGCATGCTTTCAACAGGAGCGCTGGGCCAGGCAGAGCAAGGTAGAGTGGAGGGCAGAGAAGTCCAGAGGATCTCTGTGGGCAGAGCCCTGAAGTCAACCTCGCTGTGGTTCAGCATTCCCAAGCAGTAGAGTCTTCTCAGGCCCACCTGCCAGTAGAAAATAGGGGAGTCTGCTCCAGAAAACCAAACAGCTACAGTGAAGGATCTGCTGGCACTGATCTTTAGGGGTCCCCTTGCCTGGACATGCTATGAAGCTATGAAGCCCAGCTGTCAAGAGTGTACACATATGCATTCATGCATACATAGCATCCCCCTCCGGGGCATAGAGTGTTATTCCTGTATATGAAGACAGCCCATGTCATTAAATATTTGAGCAAAGTCTGGAACATGAAAGACAGAAATTGAACAGGGAAAAAAGGAAATTGGGCAATTAGAGACAATTCAGAGAAAAGAAAGACTTACAAAGCTATCACTAGCCAAGCCTGGTGGCACATGCCTGTAATTCCCAGTGACTTGGGGGACTACAGCAGGAGGATTACATATAAGGAAAGCCTGTGCAATTAAGTGAGATCCTGTCTCAATATAAAAAAATGAAAAGGGTACCTAGTGAGGCACTCCGCAACTTAGTGAGACTCGGTTTCAAAATAAAGAATAAAAAATAGGGCTGGGGGTGTAGCTCGGAGGTAGAATGCCCTTGAGTTCAATCCCCAGTACCACATAAAAAAAAAAAAAAAAGAAAGAAAGAAAAGGGTTGGGGATATAGCTCAGCCGTAAAGCACCCCTGGGCTCAATCCCAGTACTACTACTACTACTACTACTACTACTGCTGCTACTACAAAACCTATCATTAACATCCTCAGAGGAGAAAATATATTGCATTCATGAAATAGGATGTTATTTTACAAAAGGAACAATTAGAAATCAAGCATGAATTTTTGGGAAATAAAAATGCGATAGGTGAACTGTCAAACAGAAAATAAGAATCAGAAGATAGAGTTGATGAGAAATACAAAATTAAACTAAAAGTACAAGGATATAGAGTATAATAACAATAGAGCAGAAAACCAAATAATTAGAAAATAATATTAACAACAGTATTAGGTACTCTTGTAAATATTTTTATACTTTCTTTTAAATATACAAGTTTTGATCTGGAGTTTCCCAGAGACCCATGTGTTAAAAGCTTGGTCCCACCTTGAACCTTTAGGAGGTGGGACCTAGTAGACGGAAGTTAGGTTATTGGGAGTTATGCCCTTGATTGGGATATTGCATCTCTCTCTCTCTCTCTCTCTCTCTCTCTCTCTCTCTCTCTCTCTCTCTCTCTCTGCCTGCCTGCCTGCCTGCCTGCCTGCCTGCCACAAGATTAAACTGTCTACTCTGACATATGCTCCCATCATGATGTATTACATACCGCTAAATGACAGGCCAACCAGCCATAGACTGAAACTCTGGGCCAAAACCTTTTGTATTTATAAGTTATTTCAGGTATTTATCACAGTAATGGAAAACTGACTAGCACAGTACAGTTACATTTTCATTTGATCCTTATAATATGGTACCATCAGTACTTTCATTTTATAGGCAAGACTACTAAGTTCCAGGCAAGATAAATAACTCATCTAAGATTCTGAGATAGTACACAGTAGGATCAGGATACAAAATAATGTGAACAGGAAAGATAAGAAAATTAGTAGATCACCCCAGAATTTATAATATACAATTAACAGAAGTTCTAAACAGAAGAAAAAAAGAAAAAGGAATGGAAGGAACTATAAAAGACAGAGTATAACAAAATATTTCCAAACTGGAGTCTTACTACTTGCTGAGGCTGTCCTCAAACCTTTGATCCTCCTGTCTCAGCCTCTCAAGTACTGGGATTACAGGTATATGCCATCACGCCCAGGTATACCTCAATTTCTCAAAAGTAAATTATTGCCGGATGCAGTGGCACATGCTTGTAATTCCTTTGCAGAGGGATAGATCTGCCTGTTGAAACCAGGTTTTAAATGAGACTGGACTTTCCAGAAGAGGTACCTGAGAACAGGATAAGTTTTAAACACAGTATCAATCATCTCAGGAATTACTAACAGAACCAGCCTGTGAGGTCTAATTCATCCTAGTTTCCTGCTGAGTAGTATCAGCCACAAAATTGATGCTCGACTCAGATTTCTCGATGTGTTCAGTGAAGATGTGCAGAGTTGGGTCTAAGGTGACTGCACAGGGGATAAGCCTTCCTCCTCCCCTCCAGCCGTGGCAAGCGGAGGCTGCCAAACACCATGGGGCTCCAGTGGTCACACTTGTGGAGGTCACACCAAGTGACTTCTCAGGTCCCTTTATGCCAGCTCCAGGATTCAGAGAGTCCACAACTGGCACATACAAAAGAACAGAGGTGCACGCAGAGCAAACCCTACAATATCCCTTTTAAACAATTTTCAACTTTTTTTTTTTCTTTTTTGGTACTGGAGGTTGAATCCAGGGGTATTCTACTTCTGACACATACCCCCACACCCTTTTTTTTAACAGGGTCTCGCTAAGTTTCTGAGGCTGGCCTTGAACCTGCAATCTTCTTATCTCAGCCTCCCAAGTACTGGGATTACAGGTATGCCCTACCATGCTCATCTTTTCTCATGAGATTTCACTCAGTGCTTCCTTGGTTTTCCATCACAGCTTGGATACTTGAAAATGAAAGGAACTTACAGTTGCATTTTTTTTAACTTGTGTTTTAAGAAATTACTATAGACACTATTTCTTTTATTACTCTAATAATCTCTCATCAACATTGTCATTACCACCATCATCATCCTCTATTTATTTATTGTGCTAAGGACTGAATCCAGGGGCATTCAATCTCTGAGCTATACCCTCAGCCCTATTTTATTTTATTTTGAAACAGGGTCTTAGGATCTAAGTTAAGGCACGCTGGCCTCAAACCTGTTGTCCTCCTGTCTCAGCCTCCCAAGTACTGGGATTACAGGCATGGACCAGCATGCTTGATTTTCCTCTATTTTATGTGAAGCCAAACACTGAAGGTAAGTGTCATAGTTTATGTGAAAAGCAGGTAGCCAGGCGTGGTGGCGCACGCTTGTAATCCCAGCATTCGGGAGGCTGAGACTGGAGGATTCAGGTTCGCGGCCAGCCTCAGCTACCTAGTGAGGCACTCCGCAACTTAGTGA
The DNA here is from genome assembly GCA_004027655.1 of Graphiurus murinus. Taxonomy (NCBI): domain Eukaryota; kingdom Metazoa; phylum Chordata; class Mammalia; order Rodentia; family Gliridae; genus Graphiurus; species Graphiurus murinus. Next base: position 84,799 of record PVLC010001777.1, on the reverse strand, counting down.
GACTCGGTTTCAAAATAAAGAATAAAAAAATAGGGCTGGCGGTATAGCTCGGAGGTAAAATGCCCCTGAGTTCAACCCCCAGTACCGCAAAAAAAAAAAAAAAAAAAAAAAGAAAGAAAGAAAAGCAGGCTAAGACTATAGGGAACAGTTATAGATCAATCACTGTTAGAGCTGGCTAGCGTCGCACAGCAAAAAATTATATGTTCACTCTTTTCACAGTCCCGTCTCAGGTACAACTCACTGATTCTTGTGTGGTGCCTGCAGGGTCCTCCCTGCTCTAAGTCCCCACGTGGGGTTATAGCAGTGACCTCTCCTACGGACATCACTGCTGTGCCATTGCCACTCACACATCTGTTCCCTCACTGGCCTGGAAGCTTCCTAGGTGCAGGACCTGGGCTTTATCACCCTGTAGCTCCAGACAGGCCCCCTGAGGACAATGTAGCCAGGACACGAATGTACATTTGGGGTTAGACAGACCTGAAACTGAGTTCAAACTGTGCCACTAAGAACTTGGGCAGCCATGAAGAAAATAATCTCTTTGATCCCTGTTTTTCTAAACTGTGAAATGAAGACTAAAGTTTTAAAAACTATGCCATGGGATACTTTAAGAAGTAATGACAGCCGGGCATGGTGGCACACACTTGTAATCCCAGCATTTGGGAGGCTGAGACTGGAGGATCCAGGTTTGTGGCCAGCCTCAGATACCTAGTGAGGCCCTGCGCAACTTAGTGAGACCCTGTTTCAAAATAAAGAATTAAAAAAAAAATAGGGCTGCAGGTATAGCTCAGAGGTAGAATGCCCCTGAGTTCAATCCTCAGTACTGGAAAAAAAAAAAAAAAAAAAAAAAAAGAAGTAATGAGCCGGGAGTGGTAGAGTATACCTGTAATCTCAGTACTTGGGAGGCTGAGAAAGGAGGATCGCAGGTTTGAGGTAAGCCTCAGCGACTTAGTGAAACCTTGTTTCAAATAAAAAATAAAAATGGCTGGGGTGTAGCTTGGAGGCTAAAGGCCCCTGGGTTCAATCCCTAGTGCCAATACATACATATATACATACATACATACAGGAATGAACATAAAAATAAAAGAATTAATGAGATTTATGAGGTCTTTTTTGTTTTTGGTTGGTGCTTGTGCTTAAACCTAGGGTTTTGCAGATGCTAAGCAAACTCTCTACCACTGAGAAATATCGCCACCCCTTTTTTGACTCTTATTACATACAAAGAGCTCCTTAAACATTTGCTTAAAATACAGACACAAAGAATATGAGATGCATGTGTGGTTATCATAGTTTAGTATCATCCATTTATTTTAAGTATTTATTTATAGAATTATAATATGCAAGGCATTATGCTATGCTCTGTAGATAACAAATATGTTTAAGAAAAATCCCTTTGGAGCTGGGTGTGGTGGTGCACACCTGCAATCCCAGTACTTAGGAGGCTGTGCCAGGAGGATCACAGGTTAGAGGCCAATTTCAGCAATTTAGCAAGACTCTGTTCAAAAAATTAAAAAATAAAAAGGGCTGGGGGTATAGCTCAAAGATAGAATGCCCCTGGGCTCAATTTCCAGTATGAGAGAGAGAGAGAGAGAGAGAAAGGGAGGGGAGGAAGAGGAGGAGAAGGGGGAGCAGGAGGAGGGAGAAAGAAAGAGGAAAAAAGAGAAGAGGAGAGGAGAGGAGGAAAACCCCCTTTGTCTAGGAATTCATAATCTAGTCAGGAAATGGATGAGTAATACATACAGGTACCTAGGAAGTCAGGCAGTCAATTAAATGTGGAATAAAGAATATAAGTGTTCTAGAAATTCAGCAGAGGGAGTGAAAAATTCTGCCTCAGGTGTTCTGGGAAGAAGATGGCAAATGAGCTGGACTGTGAAGAACGGAGAAAATTATGACTGGCAGAGAGAGAAGACATGCAGGTGTTCTGGGCAGAGGGGACAGTGTGACACAGGCTTAAATACAAAACCATGCACGATGGGTTAGGGAGAGAAGGTCAGGAAAGATAAACAGAACCCAGCATTTGAATGCAAAACTGAATTTCCAACTTTTAACCTCTGTCACCTTTTGAAAGCTGCTTTCTTCAATGTTCTCTAGGGAGCATGAAGGATATTCCAGAGCTTTCCATTCTTTTTTTTTTTTTTTTTTCAGTACTGGGGACTGAACCCAGGGACATTCTACCTCTGAGCTACACCCCCGACCCATTTTATTTTTTTATTTTGAAACAGGATCTCACTAAAATGTGAAGGGCCTCACTAAGTAGAAGAGGCTGGCCATGAACCTGTGATCCTCCTGTCTCAGCCTCCCAAATACTGGGATTAAAAGCATGCGCCACCATGCCCAGCTCAGAGCTTTCCATTCTATCATATGAATTTCCCCAACAATCAAATTTTATATATTATCATTCAATGCACAATTATATTATCCATTAGGAAATTGTTAACACTAGTATTGGAAATAATGGCCTGAACTAAGAATACTGATGAAGAGAGACAACAAATAAAAGTTACCCAGTTTTGGAGACTAATCAGAGGTTAGAATAAAGTAGAAAACAAAAAGGACACTCTGGAGCTCGGCGTCTGTGTGAGGAGACAAATGGTAGTCCCTTTAAATGAAGGATGGATGTCAAAAGAATGAGGTCTTTGGGAAGGAGTGGTGGAGGCGAAACTTTATCATCCAAGTGTAAACTCCTCACCTCTCCCAGAAAATCAACTCAAGCTACCTCCCCTCCTCCCCCTCCCAGAGCACAGGAAGCCTACATCTGGCAAATTAAGGAGAGCTATTTTATTATACTGTTCAAATGCTCCTTGACTGACAATGGGGTTATGTCCTGATAAAACCATCATAAACGGAAAATATCATAAGTTCAAAATGTACTTAATATACCTAACCTACTGAACATCATGGCTCATCCTCACCTTATTTCAGATGCGCGGAGAACACATTAGCCTACAGTTGGGTGGAATCACCTAACACAAAGCCTGTGCTTTGGGACTGTCATAAAGTCAAATAGAGTCATAAGTCCAACCTTTAAAAGTTGGGGACCTTTTGTAGTTGTAATGTCTCAGAACTGACCCATGTCCATGGGGGAAAAATGCTTCTGCCCTAAAGCTTGGAGGCCTTAAACCCCTCGGAGCATTAAAAGAGACTGGAGTTCACCGCATCAGATGAAAACTCCCCCAGAGGAAGCGATGGTCACAAGGATGCAAAAGACGGCTCCAGAGGATCGTGTATGAATGTATATATAACCCACATATTTTTTGCATACCTCCAAATTGCATTGTTTATGCAGCTGTTCACAAACTCAGCTTCTCTGTTTATTTTCGTCCTCAGAGGAAACAGAGAAGACGGTTCTGCCTATTAGGCACAGCGAGATCAAAGACTCCCCTCACCAGCCTGAGAGAGTGCCCCACCTAAGCCTTCCATCTAAGCAAAGATCAAAACACATGGCTGGCCTTGGAGGCTCCCCCACCGGAAAGCTTGCAATGGCGGCACCTGTTGGCGTTGTCCTTCCTGCTCGCGCCAAATGGACAGGCTTTGTGCTTTCCTGGGGACAGACTTCGAAATAACATCGACACTCTCAAAAGAGAAAAAGCTTTTCCCACCAAGTTTGTTATGACGACATCACTATCATGGAGCAGGTAGGTAGCATTGTTGTTTTACGAACCAAGGGGGTTAAAAAAAACCCAAAACCTACAAAGGTCAACTGACAAACTAAAGGTTATCGAGAGATTTGTAAGTGGACCTGGGAAGCAGGCAGATGGCAGACACTTGTTCTCTCTCTTGGGCCAAGAGGAAAAAAATTGACACCCTCTTGTGTTTTCTTTCCCCACCTGCACTATGGCAGCCTCCTAATTGGCTCTAATCACCTGAAGCAAGACTCTCCAGTGGCATTTACTCCCAGTGCCATTTGGGTTGGCGCAGGAAACAGTGTGCCCTTAGAAGCCATGAATGGGACACTGTTCCTGGCCTCAATCCGCCGTTCCCTCACCGCCCGTTTCTCCTGGCTCACTGGATTTTGCTTCAGGATGCGGCCATTGCAATCAGAAGTGCAAAGAAAATGGCTGTGTGGTGGTGTGTGTGGCTTTGGGTCTCCACAGCTCTCCTCTTGGGATATTACAGGGTAAACACACATGGGATTCTCTTTTGTGGCATCAGTGACCAAATCACTATACAGAGTGTGTTTCTGCCCAGAACCCTAACTCTTGTTCCAGGGTTGTCTCTACTCCTACTAACTTACCTGCACCTGCAAAAATGAACAGGTTACCCTTTGATCCAAACTCCAATTGCGGTAGAAGCACTCAGGATTAGCTGAGCGAGAAATGGGGTGAGGGCTATGTTACCTTCTCGTCCAGGCACAGGCAGTTCCACCTGGAATCTGCAGCAAGAAATTCCATTCTGTTATATGGCAAACATAACATGGCAGGGGTGATCGGAGGGGCACATTCCCCGAGGGCTAGGGGAGGACTGCGGCCAAAAGCAGTAGGAAATGTTGAGAAATGGCAATCCAAGAGGGAAGGCTGAGAAACCAGGAGCAGCCTCATAGATGACTGGGAATACCATCCAGAGAGCTCCAATTTCACGTGAGCCTTTAAATATGATCCAGTGCCGGGGAACACCCGATTTCCAAGATAAAAATAAAGCGTGCAACACTGCCCTCTTCTATCCACTTCTATTGCATCCACCATCTATTCTTCAGCAAGTAGTGGAAAGGAATAAACAATTTCTCTCGCTCCCTCGCTCTCTCTCGCTCTCATACTCACTCTCGTACAAGGGGGTTGAACTCAGAGGTGTTTTACCTCTGATCTATACCCCCAGCCCTATTTTATTTTTTATTTTGAAATAGTGTCTCACTAAGTTGCAGAGGACCTCACTAAGTTGCTGAGGCTGGCCACCAGCCTGTGATCCTCCTGCCTCAGCCTCCCAAGTACTGGGATTACAAGTGTGCATCACCATGCCTGGCTTAGTTTGCCTTTTTTAGAGATGAAGAAACAAAGCGCCTAAGTAATTTACCCAAGTCAACACACTAAGAGACTGAGAATTCAATCCAAGTCTGTGCCTCCTAAGCTGTAGGCTAGTATTAATAGACAAGGATGCTTCTCAGAAAAACCCCAGGCAGAAACTGGGTGTAGTGATACACATTTGTAATCCCAGTACTTGAGAGGCTAAAGCAGGAGGATCACAGGTTTGCAGCCAGCCTCAGCAACATAGCAAGACTTCAGCAACATAATGAGACCCTGTTTCAAAATAAAGAATAAAAAATTGGGCTGGAGGTATAGCTGGGAGGTAGTGTGCCCCTGGGTTCAATCCCCGGTACCAGAAAAAAAAATGTCAACCACATGTATTAGAAATTATTTCTTTAAGCACTCATTCTACTTATTACAAGCCTTAACCTATAATGTGCCCTGGATAATTTCTAGTCAAATGGACCAACCTTGCATTAACCACTATGTAAAAGCTACAGGCTAGAGTTTGTTGCTTTTTCTTATCTTGTCTCTACGTATTGTATGCCAATCTATAATCAATACAATCTCTTTCTAAACACAGAACCACATGATCAAATTACTGAACTCTGAAATATTTTTAATAATTTAAAGAAATAAAGCCACTTTATTGTAACCTTGATTTCAACCTCTCTGGTCTCCTTCAGGACCCACTGCCATCCATTATCAACTTCTTCTTAAACCTCAATCTCTTTACTTTCCTTAAAGCTAAGACAGGTGCTCAACTCTCTGTCACATTAAAAAGGTACTTTCGTGACTTGTATCCATCTCTAACAATTTCTCTTTCTGCTGCCTAGCTAAGTTTCTTGCAAGACTATTTCTCAATTCTCATTAACTCCTAACTTACTGCAGCATTGATTCTGTCTGACTATTCCAATGACAACGGTATGTCAAGGTCTTCAACAACCATCTCTGGCTGCAGGCGATGCCTCTATGTGTGGACCTGAGTTTGCACCCCTCACAAGCTCCCAGATGCTGCAGGCTGGTGGAGCACGCTTTGAGTAGCGCCGCTCTGGACACTCTCAGTCTTTATTCAGCTGGATCCCTCAGTTGCATTTAATGCCATGGTTCACTACTCCTTTTGAAATTCTCCTCTTGACACTCTTTCCTGATTTTTCTTGCATCTCTCTGGCTGGGGTCTTGCTTAGACATCTAATTCCTCCTGCCTGTTAAATGCTGATTCCCCAAGGCACCAGGTTTGGCCCACTTTTACTACTGCCCTAGCCCATCGTCTCTTGCCTGGATGCCAGCTAATGCCTCTGAAGAGGCTCTCCTGCTGTCAGTCTTGTTCTAGTCAAAATCATTCTTCAAACCATTCTCCAGATTCAATTATATTATTCCCTTGCTTAAATCTATCTAGTGGTTCTCCAGAGCCTATAGAGTAAAACATCCATGACATGAACCTTTCTCTTTATACTTTAGGTTCTATCAATATTGCCGTACGCTAGGCATGGGAGTACATGCCTGTAATACTACTCGAGAGGGTAGTACATGCCTGTAATACTACTCGAGAGGCTGAGACAGGAAGATCGCAGATTCAAGGACAGCTTCAGCAACTGAGTGAGACCTTGTTTCAAAAAAAAAAAAAAATATGGCTGGGGGTATAGCTCAGAGGTAAAACTACCCTGGATTCAATCCCCAGTGCTTAAAAAAAAAAAAAAAAAAAAAAAAAAAAGATTGACCTGCCTGTAGTTTTCTAATGCATATTATGCTGTTGCAAGTCGTCTTTAGTCATATTTTGTCCTCTTCTCAGAATGTCTCCAGACTCACCCCAGGAGTCTCATTCCTCTGGCTAATTCATATTCATCCTGTAAGAGTCAGCTCAGGTTTTCTCATCCTGAAAACATTCCCTCGCATCCTCCTGCTCCCTCCCACCCAGGCTGCGCTGAATCCCCTCCTTTGTCCTCCCACGTGGTGGCTCTGTGCTGACTGCCTCTTTTACTGCACTCTCCAGAGTATTTAAACTGACTTCTAATATGTTTGTATCCCTTTACTACTCAGTAAACTCTTTGAGGGGATAATTCACCTTCACAGCCACTCCCTCGCCCTGGCAGAGTAGGCGCTGGGTGGATGTTTGCGGAGCTGACCTAAACCTCTCTTTCTCCTCTACCAGATGAAGGTGCTTATGAGTCACGAGGATCCTTCAGCTCCCAGGGTCTGTGGTTCTTACCAAAGAACTAGCTCCCTGCACTCAAGAGGAGAAGCAGAGGCTTAAAGACAGGCTAGCTCTGTTGGCGCTCCAGACCACCTGCTGTCCAGCTTCACCACTCTGGTCAATCCACAAGTCTTCCCATGAGGTCAGTAATCCAAATAATAAACTGCCTAATTAACTACACTCCTGGAAAGGCTCCAGAGCCAAGGAACTGCATATTGCAAAACATAGTACCGATGGACCGATCTGAGCAGACGCCAGCCACCAAACCATAGTGCAGCCAGTCTGTCCTGAGGTCGCTGAAGCCATTGGGAAGAACGGTTATGCTGTTCTCTTTATGAGTGTATCTCTAGAGTTCAGATGCCATCCCATGATGGTAGCTTAAGGAGGTAAAGTGATTCCACGTGAGCTTCTGTGAGCCGCTGTGATAAAGAAGAACAAGTTGCCCCCAGCTTTTGGAGATCACACCAATTCCTAGCTAAGTCGGCTCCTACTCACTAGCTCATCACAGCCAGTTGGTTCACTGTTGTGAAATAGCATAGAGTGTACTTATACTAACTCAGATGGCTGCAATGTCCCTAAAAAATATAAGCCTATGGGACCACCATTGTATATACCACCCATCATTGACAGAAATGTTAGTAGGTAACCAGGTATGGTGTTGTACACCTGTAACCACGGTACTTGGGAAGCTGAGACAGGAAGATCCCCAGCCCCATCCCACACCCTCAAAAAAAAAAAAAAAAAAAAGAAAGAAAGAAATGAGCTGGGCATGGTGGCACATACCTATAATCTAAGTACTTGGGAGGCTGAGACAGGAGGATCACAGGTTTGAGGACAGCCTCAGTAACTAGTGAGGCTCTCATCAACCTAATGAGACCCTGTTTCAAAATAAAATAGGGTTGGTTGAAGGTATAGCTCAGAGGTAGAATACCCCTGGGTTCAGTCCTCAGTACAAAAAAAAGAAAAAAAGAAAAAGAAAAGGAAAAAAAAAAAAAAGAAATGTCAGTAGTAGTCCATGACTGTATGAAAACTGAACTCCAACTCAGCTTTCCAGGAGTAGTTAATTGGTGGTGCTGAACTGTGATCTGCACAAAGTGCACTGACACATTTCCTGATCTCACATGCAGAATGGTTGTGAACTTAGCTAATCAAAAGATGTAAGAAGCAAAACCCAAAATACTGAAACGTAAGCCAAGCATGGTGGCACATACCTCTAATCCCAGTACTTGGGAGGCTGAGACAGGAGGCTCTCAGGTTCAAGGACAATCTCTGCAACTTAGAGAGACTCTCAGCAATCTAGCAAGACCTTGTTTCAAAATAAAAAATATTAAAACAGCAGGGGATGTAGCTCAGAAGTAGAATTCCCCTGGGTTCAATCCTCAGTGCCACAAAAATAAAAAGAAAGAAAAAGAAAACTGAAACATGACATTCTAAAATTCCAATGGAAAGAGCAGTGACACAGTTTTTAAATTCGGCTGGTACAACTAGGATTCTAATGCTTTGTACAAACTGTGAATGTTTAAACTCTCAAGTAATTTATTTTGGCAAATATTTATTGGGCATCTGCTTGGAGCAAGCAAATATTTGTCCAGAATCATATTGTGCATTTTTCCAACTTTTCTATTTGATATTTTAAAAACTCCAAGTACTTCACCAATGAGGTTGATATTTCTGTTCAAAAAGAGAAAAAGAATCCAAAAGCAGGGAAACCCATGTCACTCTAGGGGCTTAGATTCCAGTTACAAAACTGGAATTAAATCATACATCCTCTATTCCTGGGAAAACACAAAACCCTGATTTCATCAAGAGACATGAATAATACTCTAACCCTCCAAGGAAGCAATGATAAAAAGCAAAACAATGAAAAAGTATGAATTTATGAAGCAACAGTAAGTCAGAATTCAAAAACCACAAAATCACACACAGTTTACCAAAATGATCTGCACTGTGCCTCCACTATGCATGTATTAGGTTGTGTTTATGCAGGTTAAAAAAAAAAAAAACCAACTTGTAAACATTCATTTGAAGTCATATTATCATTAATAGTCTACTATGTCTTCTACAAGGATATGTATGACAATATTTAAAGACTAGTGATAAAAAAGAATTACCCTGAAGGTCACAAGAGCCTCAGCCATCAAGAACTGCTCAATTATACATATCATGGCGTTCGGGAAAAGAAACTCCTTTTCTCTTTTTTTTTTTAAGGTCTTTTTTTTTTCCCCTTATCTTTTTGGCACTGGGGGTTAAACCCAGGGTATTGCACTTGCAAAGTGAGTGCTTTGCCACTGAGCTACATCTCAGCCTAAGAAACTCATTTTTGAAATGTTCTGCCTGTTAGAGGACTATCTTCAGTTTGCCTAACCACCCGCAGTCTTGGTGTTAAGGCTGTCTTCTCTAACTGTTCCAAGTTCTGGTTGGATTACACCCACCTTCCCCCATCATGGGATCCAACGCATGATTTTATGCTACTAACTGCATATTTACTCGTCCATATCTCCCACAGGAATGAGGGCAGGGACTTGGACGCTCCAATCCTAGCACAGCACCATAGTTGGGGGCAGGAGGGTAAATGCTCAATAAATTCTTCCTAATGAACTCTACTTGAAACAATAAGGTCTGCTATCTTTTTCTATGTTTTAATCAGAAAGTTCAATGTAGAGCCCTGGGCACAGCGGTCCACCCCAGTAATCCCTAGTACTGGGATTACTTGGGAGGCTGAGACAGGAGGACTGTAGGTTTGAGACCAGCATATGGTAATTTAGCAAGACTATTTAAAGGGGGGGGGCTGAGGGTGTGGCTCAGAAGTACAACACCCCTGGGTTCAATCCCGGTACTACACACACCAAAAGAGAGAGGAGAGAGGAGAAAGGAGAGAGAGTAAGTTCAGTGTGGATCTCTCTCTCCTCTCTGTCATTTAAGGGTTAGATTTAATTCTCTAAGGTTTTCTTTTTTTTTTTTTTTTGCAGTACTGGGGATTGAACTCGGGCATTTTACCTCCGAGCTACACCCCCAGCCCTATTTTTTATTCTTTATTTTGAAACCAAGTCTCACTAAGTTGCGGAGTGCCTCACTAGGTAGCTGAGGCTGGCCTTGAACCCGGATCCTCCGGTCTCAGCCTCCTGAATGCTGGGATTACAAGCGTGCGCCACCACGCCCGGCTTCTCTAAGGTTTTCTTTTTTTTTATTTTTGATGGTACTGGGGTTTGAACCCAGGGGCATTCTACCTTTGAGCTATACCCCCAGACCTATTTTATTTTTTTATTTTGAAACAGGATCTCACTAAATTGCAGATGGCCTCACTAAGTAGCTTAGGCCGATCTTGAACCTGCGATCCTCCTGTCTCAGCCTCTCAAGTACCATGATTACAAGCGTGCACCACCACGCCCGGCTACTCTAAGGTTTTTAATATAGGTACAAGTTGAGAATCCCTTATCCAAAATGCTTGGAACATCCGGTATGGAGGCACACACTTGTAATCCCAATACTTGGGAGGCTGAAACAGGAGGATCGAAGGTTCAAGACCAGCCTCAGCTACTTAGTGAGGCCCTCCACAACTTAGTGAGACCCTGTTTCCAAATAAAGAATAAAAAATAGGGCTGGGGGTGTAGCTCGGAGGTAGAATACCCCTGGGTTCAATCCCCAGTACAAAAAAATAAAAAATAAATGCTTGGGACCAGAAGCATTTCAGGATTTCACAGTCTTTCAGATCTTGGAACATTTGCATAGACTTTTATCAGCTAAGTATCCCTCATTCAAAAATCAAAACATGTGAAATACTCTAAAACTTAAAACTTTTTGAACATCATGCAAGTGCTGAAAAAGTTTCATATTTTAGAGCATTTCAAATATTGGATTTTCAGATTAGGGAATGTCAATCTATACCATTTATTTTTGATAAGCTTGTTTAAAATCTGACTAAAATTTTAAAAAATTACAGTCATCTAGCTGGGCATGGTGGCACATGCTTGAATTACATGCTTGTAATCTCAGTACTTGGGAGGCTGAGACAGAAGTATCACAGGTAGCCAGCCTCAGCTACTTAGTGAGGCTCTTCACAACTTAGTGAGACCCTGTTTCAAAATAAAGAATAAAAAAATAAGGCAGGGAGTGTAGCTCAGAGGCAGAATGCCCCTGGGTTCAATCCCCAGTACCGAAAAAAAAAAAAAAATTACAATCTATCTAATTTCCTGTGCATAAAAAGAGGCAAAAGAGCCCACTAATCATTAAAGTACCAAATGGGTCAGCACTGCTAGATAATGTATCACATTTTTTAGAGCATTTTACAATATCTGCTAGCACAGGCCAAATTCTTTCATAAAAAGATGCTCAATACCAGTCATGTTCATTTGGCGACTATTTCTCTCAGTTCATTAGCATTTTTTTTTTGCCTTTAAAAGTTTTAAAAGGTTTCCCAGTTCTTATCATCAACCCTTTGGGACACGAGGTGGCAAGAACTTCGCAGAAGTTTTAACTTAAGAGTAAAGGCCTAGGTGCTGCAGGGCAGCGGAGTGTGAAGGTCCGGGGCAGGACAGACCCTTGCTAGTAATTCCAGCAGCCTTTCTGCTGGGGGCATCATGGGGCTAAACTTTCGAGGGTTCCAGTCTTAGGAGACACAGTCATTGTCTACAACCGCAAGTTCAAATCCCATGTCCCATAGCTCCCAGTGTCCTCATTAAATTCCAGCATATTCTATTACTCCAATTCTTTTTTCGTGTCTAAGCTGTTGTGAAGAGTTGCTATGCACCGGTCAACAGCTGCCATTTAACCCCCTCCCGCACAAATAGGTTATACTTTAGTCTTGTAGATTAACTTGAAATGAACCATTATCCCTCACAATGAAGTATAATCAAAATGAACTTTGAGAATTTAAAACACATACACACACACACACACACACACACACACACACACACACACACACAGCAGACGCTTTACTATCTATAACTAAGGCCTTAAATTTTAAGAATTCTCTAGCTGTAGCAGATCATTCTGGATAACAGACTCTATTAACTCAGTGTGACTGGCTGCATATTATAAATATTTAGACAAAAATAAATAAATAAAGTATGTAAGGGGGGGCTTGGGTGGAGCAGCAAGGGGTAGGGGAATCCCTGGCAGGAGAAAGTTCAGTTGTGCAGAGGAAGCAGGGAAAGGCTGAGCAAGAGAACAAGGAACTGTCTGCAGAAAGAAAAGCACTGTAAAGGCACACCAGGCAGAGAGACAATTCTCAACAATTTTGTAAGGTGCAAAACCAGATTGTTTTTAGCACCCAAGTGACAAAATATATGCCAGAAGCTAGGAAGAGGGGTTGAAGAAAGCACAATCCTTGCTCCAAGCCCCATAGAAGACACATCAAATTTTAAAATGTCAATATAGTATGTTAAATAAGCCAGTCCATCGGTGGAAAGAGGCAGCCCAGGGGAGAGGGCGCAGGTGTATGGATCTGGAAATCACTGTTACCTCTAGCCTCTTCCACGCTGTCTTCTCCGGCTCTCTGATGTGGAAACATAAAGAAATATGTATGGGGTGTTGTGATGCTGCCTGTAATCTCAGTAATTGGGAGGCTGAGACAGGAGGATCACAGGTTCAAGGCCAGCCAATGCTCCTAGGTTCAATCTGTACCCAGGAAGGGAGGGAGAGAGGGAGACAGGGAAGAAAGGAAGCGAGGGATGAAGGGAGGGGGTAGACATAGATTTTTAAAAATTTATTTCAGAGGTGATGTTTTGTTCCTAGGAGATTCAAGAGGCTTAGCTTATCCAGTGTCCACACAAACCCGGGGCACAGGCAGCCTTCTGCCTGCTTTGCAGTTAAGGAGAGAGGAACTCACCAAAGGTTTGTGGTGGCTTGCCCCGAGCCACCAAGTGGCTGGCAGAGCTGAAAACCAAGTCCAGCTACGTTCCTCTTATAATCTTAAAGCACAATTAAGCGTTTGGAGATTTCTCCTCAAGGAGAAGAAAGTCAAAACCACCCCATGGCAAATGCAGAGCTCCCCAGCTCCCCTGGGATTAGAGGAGCAAATTTCTTCCATGCTGCACCAGGGCTATTTCAGGATGGGGGCACTGGGAAAGGGCTGCAGGTGGCCCTAGAGGGGTGTGACCAAGAGGGGGGGGGTCCACCAACATGTAAAGCGTCACACGCAGCCCCGAATGCAGGGACCTCACTGCTCACTAACCAGTCTAACCCAAACGACCTCATTAAGATCTCTGTCACAAAGCTGTTTCCTTAAGATGGAAAGCTCCACAACAAAGTGCGGACAAGATGTCCACTCCATGATTTGTTGACACAACAGCAGGATCCTTCAGGCCTGGTGCTTGTCCTGAAAGCTACAGGCTGCGGCAGGCTGGCTGTAAGACAATAGACTACTGTTGATGCCAGAAAAAACCAGCTAAGGGAACTAGCCAGGATGGCTCTGGACTCGCACAGTCAACAGGGTGGTGAAAACGATTATAAAAATCAGACCTCAAACTGTCACTCTAGGTTGTATTAGTGACTTTGCTCTTCAAACTACAAGTAATTTAAATGAAGATGCACTGAAACAAAAAATTATTATAGTGAAGTTTGTGGCTTTCAAATTTAGAAATGAAAGAACAGATCCATATAGATATTTTAGAGAAGTTATTTTTAAAGGGTCCAGCAGGACTCCATGTGATCATGGATAAGTGATTTCACTACTCTGAGCTTTGGTTTTCTTTTCAGTTGGGGTGAAATAAAGAAGAATGGACTATAAATTCTTGCTTGCCCTAAACTTCTTTGCCTTCACATAATTCTATAGATCATTTCAGAATGTTTTTAAGGTCTATATTTTTAAGTGAAAAATATCAAAAATGAAATTATCCTTTACAGTCTACAAAAATAAACAAGGGTGGAGCAGAGACTATTTTAATTATATAACGCAATATTTTTTATCTGTTGCTCTGCATGAGAAAGTTTATTTAATGTGTAATTCAGAGAAGAACACACTTCACATTCTAAATAAAATTTAATGTTTTTAAATTTACCTATTTTACTAAAATATTTTTAAGACCTTCATTGTTAAATTGATTCTTATTTTCCAGTGGTTAGTAACTTTATATGCCTCGATTCACTTTCAAAAATAAAATAAGGCCAGGCATGGTGGCACACGCTTGCAGGTTCATGGCCAGCCTTAGTGAGGTCCTCTAAAACTTAGTGAGACCCTGTTTCAAAATGAGGAAAAAAAAATAGAGCTGGGGGTGTAGTTTAGAGGAAGAATGCCCGTGGATGGTACAGGGAATTTAACCCAGGGGCATTCTACCTCCAAGCTACATTCGCAATCCTTTTTATTGTTTGGAAATAGGGTCTTGCTAGGTTGCTAAGTATCACCCTATGCTGCTGAGCCTGCAATCCTCCTGTTTCAGCCTCCCAAGTATTGGGATTACAGGTGTGGGCCACTATACCCAACTCCAATATTACTTATAAAACCTATTAACAATAAGATGGCATTTACTTAATCATATCCATCCTGGAACAGTACCTGAGGCAGTGAAGCTTAATGGAAAAGATGTTGAACTCTGTCCCCATCATTCCCTCACTAGGCAAATTTGGGCACCAATCCATTCCCTGGGACTTTAGCCATATGAGGACCATACAGCTCAAAAACAAGCAAAAACAAAACAAAACACAAAACTAAAGACATCCTAATCATTCTATAGAGACTTATATAGCCTAGAAATTATTTTTAAAAATCAAATCAGTAATAACTAAAGAAAATTAGAATTCTTTTTTGTTTTTTAATATCACGGAGGATCTACTTTGTACCAGCACTATACTTTTTTAAATAAATTCTTCAGGAGATCCAAATTAGGCAACAGAGTTCCCATAGTGTGACAAAGTTTGGATTTATCTTCAGCTTCTCCACCCATATGTTTTAGTTTTTTTTTTTTTTCTATATTAACAATGCAGAAACTAGTATGCATCTCTATACATGTAGTCATCGCTATACAACCCAGAAAGTTAGCTCCTCCTCTTCTTCCATACTATCTTTCCCAAGGAAATGTCCAGGTCTCCACCCTATCATATCTTTATTCGTCTCTATTAAATGAGAAGAATCATCATGTCTCCTCCACGACTCTGGTAGGAATCAAATAAGTAAATTCACATAAGGCATTCAGAACATTACCGGGCACAGAGTAAGAATTATACAAGTATTTGCTGTGAGATGCGTTTATTAATTGTTATTATTTTGCAAACTTCATCTTAGATTTGGAGCAAGAAAATCTGGTGCACCACGTGCCACGCATACTTCTCTTTGATGTAGAATTTTCCCAACTGCCATCAATACTTTCTTCCTCTAAAATTAACTGACCTTCCACTTATACACACCTCTTTCCAATTCTATTTTAGTGGTAAGGGCTAAATCTCAAGGGTTCTCCACCCATGGGCTGGATAAAGCCAACAATGCATGGAAAGTTGTAGCCAAATCAGATTAAATGTCACATCCCCCCACTCTCCAAAGGGCTCCATGAACTCACAGGCTGCCTTGGAGATTCAAGGCCTGACCAAAGGCCTGAATGTAAATAAGAGAGCAACCGAGGCACCTAGAGAATTGTGCTTCATCCTTCCCCAAAGGTCTCTGACCCTAGGTAAGCTGAAAATCTGCAGGTTCAGAGAGACAGGCATTTCCACAGTAGAATGGCTGACCGCAATTAAGTCCTTTATACAGCTCTGCAAACTCTTTCCGGGTAGGGTTGTGGTAACGTGGTTGCATAACTCTTATTCATATTACTATTATTTCTAGGGATGGGCAACAAGTTGAAGTCAATTAAGAGGCATATAAACTGTCACCGAGTCTCAAACTGAAAAACATCAATAATATTAATACTCCCAGCCTCTCCTTGGTTGTCATTCTCAGATTCCTCCTGGGAAAACCAGAGTGGGTTGGAACAGCGAAAGAAAGGCCTGAAGCCACTTGATTGAATTCTAATCACTCTATTGTGGCTGAATCCCAACCACCTTATTGTACATATTTTTTACTCCTCTTTGAGTGCAGAAAAACATGTTATTTTTAGAAGGGTTTGGAAATGTATCCTCAGAGCCAACAGCCTGATCTCAGTTTAAGAGAGTCCATGCAAAATTCCCCACTAAACTCCCACTTTCAGGCCTTCACACACCACAGGATGACAGCAGAAGCCCAGTCGTGATGGATCAAAGGAGGTATTTTTATGGTCTAGAATGACATCATGTGTTGTGTTATTTCACAATTAAGGACCCTTGCTTCAAATAGTGTACTTTAAGGGTCAGCGACTTTGTCCTGCCAAAGGCCAGAGCGTAAATATTTTAGGCTTCATGGGCCACACTTTCTCTGTTACAATCAGCTGTGGCATGAAAGCTGACACAGACAATAGGTAAACCAGCTTGCATGGCTATGTTGCAAAAAGAGTTGTATGCATGGACGCTAGTATTTGAGTTTCAAGTAATTTTCACAGGTCATGAAATATTATTCTTCCGATCTCTTTGCCACTATTTACAAATGTGAAAACCATGCTTAGCTTGCAGCAATAGAAAATAGAAGGTGGGCCAGATTTAGCCAGCCCCTTGGTCTAGTTGTTTACAAAACACAGTAATGTACCTGGTTCCTGAAGACTGCTCAGCTTCCCTCCCACTAAGTCCCTGCGTGTTATATTTCTATCTTTTCTTTTTCTTTCCTTTCTTCCTTTCTTTTTTTTTTGTACTGGGGATCGAACCCGGGACATTCTACCTCCAAGCTACACTCCCAGCCCTTTCTTTCTTTCTTTTTTATTTTGAAACGTTCTTGTTAAGTTTAAGAGAGTCTCATTAAGTTGCTGAGGCTGGTCTTGAACCTACGACCCTCCTGTCTCAACCTCCCAAGTACCGACATTAGTCATGTGATGATGATAAAAGCTACCACACCTAGCTTGCTTTTATCATACCAAAACAGTAAATTATTAATCATCCACTTCTCCTCAACACACTGGAGAGGTAAGTCTTGTTTTATCAATAGCAGAAACTGAGATACTGAAACATCACAGAATTGGTCAAGGCCAAGAAGAGAGGTTTTGTTCATGATGCTGGGAATCGAACCCAGGGCTTTGTGCATGCTAGGTAGGCACCCTACAACCTAGCTACACTCCCAGCCCAAGAAGAGGGGAGTTTTTTCATAGGCTTTCTACTTGGAACTCTGCTTCCACACTGCCTCTCTACATCAGGTATACATGATTTCCTATGTGGTGCTGCCTAGATACCATGACTATATTCTAATACAATCATAATGATCTTTGTTGACCCAGGATGATGACACTCTTTAATGCATCGTTAATATATATGATAATTAGGCTACATGTGTGGCTGGGCTGGCAATTGCCCAATCAGAGGTCACTGGCTGCTGTCAGTCATGAGGAACGCCTCTGAAAATAGCACGTACACAGGGCCATTTCCAAACACAACACTCCATTCTCAGCTTTAAATTTGTTTTTCTCCTGCTTCTGAGATCCACGCTTCAGTAGACTAACTTGTTTCCTTATCCCTGACTCCTGGTTCCCTACTTGTCAGCCCCCACCCCTTCCTGCCCTTTTCCCCTCCTATGTGAACATAAACACCTGCACTTTGTTTTTCTGAAGCCACAAGTTTAAAGAATAGTCTTAATAAAGCTGCCAAAGAGCCATATTGTCAACTGAGTCCAATTTCAGCAAGTCAGAAAATCCAGACTCTGTGGGTCTGAGCACGATAAGGGACTAAGTCAGTCTTATTCTTTGCGAAGAAAAACCACGCTATCAAGCTGGGTGCACCTGTAATCCCAGCAGTTGAGAGGCTAAGACAGGAGGATTGCAGGTTGGAGGGCAGCCTCAGCAACGTGGGAAGACTCGATTTCAAAATAAAAAATAAAAACAGCTGAGGGTGTAGCTCAGAGGCAGAATGCCGCTGGGTCAATCCCAAGTGCCAAAGAGGGGGGAGGGGCAACACTATATCACAGCCATGGTGGCACACCCACCTGTTTTAGCCCACCTGCTGCCTTCCACCAGGACCCCTCCCCCACCACCACGGAACCTGGATGAGCTCACTAGGGATGGCTGTCAGGAGTCGCCACTATCAATGGGTAGACAGATGAGCTGCCCTGTCCAGTGCCCGCCAGCCACTCAAAGGCTACAAAATAGGGCTTCACTGAACACACTCTGAATCAAACCGAGCAATGAGCAGGAAAGCAATTAAAACTCACACTGCAGCCAGGCGTGGTGGCACACGCTTGTAATCCCAGCATTCAGGAAGCTGAGACCGGAGGATCCGGGTTCGCGGCCAGCCTCAGCTACCTAGTGAGGCACTCCGCAACTTAGTGAAACTCGGTTTCAAAATAAAGAATAAAAAAATAGGGCTGGGGGTATAGCTCGGAGGTAGAATGCCCCTGAGTTCAATCCCCAGTACCGCAAAAACAAACAAACAAAAAAAAAACTCACACTGCTACTTTTTCCCAAGCTAATTAAAAAAAGAAAGTTATTTCTCTGTTAGTACTCTGAAATCAAGTGCACTCATGATCTCTAAATGGAAATACTCGCCGGGCATGGTGGCGCCCACCTGTAATCCCAGCACATGGGAGGCTGAGACAGGAGGAGCACAGATTCGAGGTCAGCCTCTGCAACTTAGTGAGATCCTTTTCAAAATAAAAAATAAAAAGTGCTAGGGATGTAACTCAGAGATGGAATGCCCCTGGGTTCAACCCCTAAAAAATAAACAAAAGAAGAAGACAACAATACTCTCCCTAACTCTACTATTCAAAGAAGAAATCAAGGCCCGGTGTGGTGGTGTGCTCTTGTAGTCCCAGTACTTGGGGGGGCTGAGACAGGAGGATTCAGGTTCGAGGTCAGCCTTAGCTACTTAGTGAGGCCCTCCGCAACTTAGTGAGACCCTGTTTCAAAATAAAGAATAAAGTAGGGCTGGGGGTGTAGCTCAGAGGTAGAATGCCCCTGAGTTCAATTCACTATACTGAACAAGATGAAGAAGAAGAGGAGGAGGCGGAGGAGGAGGAGATGGAGATGGAGAAGAAGAAGAAGAAGGGTGGCGCAAGCTTGTAATCCCAGCATTCGGGAGGCTGAGACAAGAGGATCTGGGTTCGAAGCCAGCCTCAGCTACCTAGTGAGGCACTCCGAAACTTAGTGAGACTCAGTTTCAAAATAAAGAATAAAAAATAGGGCTGGGGGTATAGCTCGGAGGTAGAATGTCCCTGAGTTCAATCCCCAGTACCGCAAAAAAAAAAAAAAAAAAAAAAAAAAAAAGAAGAAGAACAAGAACAAGAAGAAGAGGAATCAAGCTTGTTGAATTCTGCTACTACTTTTCTAAGATAGTTCTTCCTTCCCCACCCCACCCTCACCAACCTATGGTACTGGGCATTGAACCCAGGGCATTCTACCCCTGAGCTACACCCAGCCTCGTTTTATTTTTTTATTTTGAAATATGGTCTAAGTTGCCGAGGTTGGCTTCAAACCTGTGAACCTCCTGTCTCTGCCTCCCAAGTACTGGGATTAGAGGCAGGCATCACATCAAGGCTTTCTGGGACAGTTCTGAGACCCTTCCAGAAGCATGATGCTACAGTTCCTGAGGGCAATTAATCCTGAGCAACTCTTGTTAAAGAAAAAAAAAAGCTAATAAAGCAACAAAGCTCATTTTGTGACGCAGTAGTGCTGACCTGTTTGTGCCATACTTATGAATTTACAGAAAGGTGGGAGGAGGAGGCACAGCTACTCAGGAAGGCCTGCTCTCCACCACCTCACAGACCACCCAGGCTGCTTGGAAAGGCAGCCAGGCAGTGAGGTAACCCAGAAGAATGCCCCAGCATCAGGTGGTTTTCTTACAGGTAGTTAATTTTACTTGCGTTTAATTCACCAATAGTAGTAATCTCTCCCTAAAGGGTTGTGCTTCAGTCAACTCGGATGATGTTATTATTAAAAGATAATTATTTTAATAGAAGCTATCAATTACTGAGCACTCTGTTGCCAGGAATTATACTAAGAGCTTTAAACACATCGTCTCATTGAACCTAGCTAGTCCTGTTACATAGTCATTATTACCTGCCTTCTCCAGATGAGGAAACTGATTGTCAGAGAGGTTAACTGAGTTGCCCAATGTCACACAGACAATAAAATGCAGACAAACCCAGGACCATCTGACGCAAAATCCCCTGTGCCAGAATTATTCCACCAGCTGCGTTCGTGTATTGCAGTCACGGACTACATACATCAATCTCATCGTTAAGCTGTTGTCTACATTGCAATAGTCCCCAAACTTGACTGAGCACAGTGGAAAGTCATTTAAAAAATAGAGATTCTCACCATTAAAAAAAGAAAGAAATCCTGTCATCTGCAGCAAAATGGATATAATGATAGGTGAAGTAAGCCAGACACGGAAAGACAAATACCACACACTCTCACTCCTGTGTGAAAACTAAAAAGTTGATCTTTAAGAGACTAAGAAGAGGAAGAGGTGGAGGGAGGCTAGAAAACGGGTATTTGTAAGTTCCAGGGTTCTACAGCAGGTGACCACAGTTTATAACAATCTATTAAATATTTTATAAGGAACTAGAAGAGAGGAATTTGAAGGATCAAAACATGAAGAAATGAGCCAGGTGGTGGCACACACCTGTAATCCCAGTTCTTGGGAGGCTGAGATAAGAGGATCACAGTTCGAGACCAGCCTCAGCAATTTTGTGAGACCCCCTCAACAACTTAGTGAGGCTGTTTCAAAATAAAAAATCAAGAGCTGGGGGTGTAGTTTGGAGGTAGAACTCCCCTGGGTTCAATCCCCAGTATCAAAACAAAAGCAAACAAAAAAAGCCACCTCATGGAGAAATGATTATTACTTATAAGAAGAAGTAAGTATAACTATTTACATGATTTGATCATTACACATTGTGTAATGTATTGAATTATCACACTGTACCTCATGAATATGTTCAATTAGATGTCAACTAAAACTGAAAAAAAAAAAAAAAAAAAAAACTTAGCGATTCCCAGAAACCACCCCAGCCTGGCCAGATCCAGATGTAACATAAAAGGTAAAAGAAGTTGTTTTTATTTTTATCTTTAAGTGATGCCAAACAAACGGCCAGGCTTTTTTTTTTTTTTTTTTTTTTCTCGCCGACCTTAACAATGAGTTTTCCATGAAAAATATTCCAAGTCTGACCTCCTCAGGGCATTTGCTTGGCTTTCAGTTGGGAAGCATTTTCTCTCCAGTTCATAATAATGACAGAATGAAGGACCAGGAATTCCACTCCCCTAAATAAAGCTTTATTCAGTGACTCACAGATCATGGCAGCCATGTGACCAACACAACCTTAGCGAATGTCACACAGACGAGGACACTGCCATCCAAAGGCAGTGAGTGAAGTCACACAGCCGATGGTAGCGGGTCTACCATCTCCAAATAACAACTACCTCACTTCCTCCAGAAACACCCCTGCCTTTGAAAATTTTCTTGGAGTCTTTCAGAAACCCGGATCATAGGAAATGAAAGATGACTGACTGACATACATATAAGGAAGTCAACAGGTACAAAAGAAATTCCTTTGGAGCTGGCATATTGGTTGGACCTTTCTCTACACACACCAACACATATTATATATAATTATATATCACATATATTATGTATTATGGGGCCTATAGAAAGAGATAGATTTAGCTGGGCATTACGGCACACGGCTATAATCCCAGTACATCAGAGGCTGAGACAGGAGGATTACAGGTTCAAAGCCAGCCTCGGTAACTTAGTGAGGCCCTGTTTCAAAATAAAGAATAAAATGGAGCTGTAGATATAGCTCAGAGGCAGAATGCCTCCCTGGGTTCAATCCCAGGACCAAAATGCATAAATAAATAAATAAATAAATAAATAAATAAATAAATAAATAAGTAAATAAACAAACAGATTTGAGTCCCAATTTACATACTTGTATATAATCATAGAGAGTATGGAACTTTACACTGAAAGAGACATGTTTTCCAGTCTCAACGCTGCCACTTCCTTGGTGACCTTGATGTCATTTCTTGACCTCCCTGAGTTTCTCTTCCCTTATCTGAATAGCAGTGAGTGGTAATAATAACTATCCCATGTAGGGTCTCCATTTAGTTTAAATGCACTTACGTGTGCAAGCACCTAGCGCAGTGCCTGACACATGGTTACCATTTATTAGTATTATTATTTCTAGTTTGCAGTGTCCTCAAGAGCAAAGCACATTCTGTTTAGGCAGCTAAATGTTTTAACCACCAAAGGCCGGATCTCCCAGTAGAAAAACAAAAGGCTAGCACTGATAGGATGCTCCGTTATGCTGTTGCTCCAAACTGCTGCCTGAAAACATGCTTCCAGTAGACACAGCTGTCTAGCGTGCTAAGCACATTAACAAATTGCCACAAGATCCAGGGATAACAAAATTAATAACACCCTGTCCCCAAATCTCCTCTGGGGTAATACACCAAATGGCTCTGAAATTTTTTTTTTAGTCATTAAAAAGAAGGAACTAAGATTAGAACCATATTAAAAATTTTTTCTCTCTCTCAGTGAAACTTGCTTAAAATTTATCCTAAATATCCTAAATTGCTGGGTGTAGTGGCACATGCTTGTAATCCCAGTACTCCGCAGGCTGAGACAGAAGAATTGCAGGGTTGAAGCCAGCCAAAGCAACTTAGGGAGACCCTGTTTACAAATAAAAAATAAAATAGGTCTGGGGTATAGCCCAGAGGTAGAAGGCCCCTGGTTTCCATCCTTGTACCACCAAAAAAATATATATATATGCACACACACACACACACACACACACACACACACACACACATCTCCTAAGCCTTCACTCATCTTTCTCCAGGTAGCTCTAAAGATTAAAAAATGGACCTGTCAAGTTTTTTGACTTTCATATTCTCATAGTTTACAAGATTCTCTGTGTGTTTTTTGTTTGTTTGTTTTGCGGTACTGGGGATTGAACCCAGGGGTATTCTACCTCCGAGCTATACCCTCAGTCCTATTTTTTATTCTTTATTTTGAAACAGGGTCTCACTAAGTTACAGAGTGCCTCACTAAATAGCTGAGGCTGGCTGTGAACCCAGATCCTCCAGTCTCAGCCTCCCAAATACTGGGATTACAAGAATGAGCCACAACACCCAGCTGTTTGTTTGTTTGTTACAATTATTTAGTGGATCAATAGCTCTTTGGAATACAGTAGTTACCCTCATCCAAGGGGAATGAATGTGTTCCAAGACCCTCAATGGATAGATACTTCAAACTGTGGCGTACCAAACCCTATACATACTGTTTTTTGCACATACATACATATACACATCATAAAGCTGAGTTTATGGGTTGGGGGATCGCAGTTCAGTGATAGTTTGACTAGCATATACAAGGTTATGAGTTCAATTCCAAGTACTGCAAATATATAAATAAAGCCTAACTTACAAGTTAGCCACAGTAAGTGATTAACAATAATAATAATAAGATCAACTATAACAACATACTATAATAAAAGTTATGTGGATATGGTCTTTCTCGCCCTCCATTTTCCGCTGAAAATATCTCACACCGTACTCACCTTCTTCTTATGATAGGAAATGACATGATGCCTACATGAAGTGAGGTGATAGCTAGGTATTGCGATGTTGCATTAGGTCACTATTGCCTATCCTCTGCTTTGGATGATCCTGGATCATCGAATCAGGACAATGTTAGGTGGGTCATGTACAGAATGGACACACAGCACAGAAGGCTAACTCACACCCTAGGCTGGATGCAGCAAGACGGCAGGATATCTCATCACATTACTCAGACTGGTGTGCAACTTAAAACTTATGAATTGTTTTATTTCTGGAATTTTTCATTTAATATTTTCAGACCTTGGTTGACCTTGATTGACTGAAACCACAAAAACCTTGGTTGACCCTTGGTTGACTGAAACCATCAAAACAAAATTGTGGATAAAGGTGGACTACTGTGTCTTTCCTGATAATGTTTCCTCCACTCACAGCCCCCAACCTGGCTAGTCCATTTTATAAGGAATAAAGTTTCACTGGCAAGATCCAGCAAGTTGACTGAGTAGCCATAAACAAAAGCTTTGAGTTCACTGAATTGAAACCAGCCATGTGGGCAACTCCCTGGGCAAGACAGAATGCAGAAAGGCCTTCTCCCACAACTACCTCAGTCTGTACACTGGAAACAACTTGGACAGGTCCACCGTCCTTTCAGTCATGCCCAGTTTGGCCACAATCCTCTAGTTGTGGTCAGTCATTCCCTCTGGCTATGGCAGAGGTTACAGGTCTGAGTGAGTGAGAACCCTGGAGTGCTTTGATGTATTGGTGTCTCTGCTTATGCATTTATTTGGGTAGACAGGAGTAGTCTAGGGAAGAGGGATACTCTGGCAAACTCCACTGTGCCAACTGTTTCCTCCACACGGAGGACTTTCCCTCTGGAGGAATGCAGAAAGACAGAGCTCCCAAAGGGCCACATCTCTGCCAAAATGTCTAAAAGCAACATCTCTAAATCGGGACTATTTTGCATAAAAAATAAAAATGTCTGGGCCGTTGAGATAGGTTGAATAAAGCATCTGCCGCTACAGTTGTCGTTACCAAGTAATGCAGTCTAGATTAGCTCCTCCAAACAACAAGATGACCATTTATCACTGGTAACAGATCTCTTTGTGGGATCACCATGGTAACAGTTCATCCCTTCCAACAATCTCTGACACTACATACTGAACAGTTTTAAAATCAGATCATGATCACAAAATATAAAGAGAGGCATGGTGGCACACACTTGTAATTCCAATACTTGGGAGTCTGAGACAAGAAGACTACAGGTTCAAGGCTAGCCTCAGCAATTTAGTGAGACTCTCAGCAATGTAGCAAGATCTTGTTTCAAAATTAAAAAAAAAAAAAAAAAAAAAAAAAAAAAAAAAAAAGCCAGGCGTGGTGGCGCACGCTTGTAATCCCAGCATTCGTGAGGCTGAGACGGGAGGATCCGGGTTCGCGGCCAGCCTCAGCTACCTAGTGAGGCACTCCGCAACTTAGTGAGACTCGGTTTCAAAATAAAGAATAAAAACTAGGTCTGGGGGTATAGCTCGGAGGTAGAATGCCCCTGAGTTTAATCCCCAGTACCACAAAAATAAATAAATAAAGGACAAGCATGGTAATGCATTCCTGTAATCCCAGTACTTGGGAGGATTAGACAGGATTGCAGGTTCTAGGACAGCCTCAGCAATGTAGCAAGACTCTTAGCAACCTATTGAAACCCTGTTTAAAAAAAAAAATAGAAAAAGCTGGGGTGTCGCTCAAAGGTAGAATACCCCTGGGTTCAATCCCCAGTAGTGCAAAATAAACAAACAAATAATGAGCTACAAATGTAGCTCTTGTCCAACAAGAAGCTACATTTTAACATTAGATTTTTTGGTATTTGATCACAACCATTCCTGGACAATTTTTGTAAATTAAATTGTCAAATACCAATGGATCACTGGTCAAAACCAAGGGTTGAATATCATCATATCAGCAAATATTTATAAAAGCAAGATATATTCAAAAGCCGTATATTATGATTTTAAACATCATTAAGAAAGGAAAAATGTCAGACATAGTGGTGCACACTTGTAATCCCAGCACTTGGGAGGCTGAGACAAGAGGATCCGGGTTCGCAGCCAGCCTCAGCTGCTTAGTGAGGCCCTCCACAACTTAGTGAGATCCTGTTTCAAAAATAAAGAATAAAAAAATAGGACTGGGGGTGTAGCTCAGAGGTAGAATGTCCCTGGGTTAAATCTCCAATACAGCAAAAAAAGAAAGAAAATAAAGAATAAAAAATAGGGCTGAGGGACGTGTAGCTCAGAGGTAGAATGCCCCTGGGTTAAATTCCCAGTACAGCAAGAAAATAAAGAATAAAAAATAGGGCTGAGGGTGTAGCTCAGAGGTAGAATGCCCCTGGGTTGCATCCCCAGTACCACCAAAAAAAAAAAAAAAGGAAAATATCTTTTGCATGATTATTGATGTATATTTTGCAAAGGCCTACTGATTATTCATTCAAGGACAAGTGGCCTACTCAGAGACATCACACAAATGTCAAAACATTACTAGGGAAACAGAAGTTTTCTTTCTGACAAATACCTCCAACCGGCCTGCAAAGTTTAGGAAGATCCCAAAGCCAAATATAGAAGCCACAGTAGTGGTTTTAGTGTGAGCTGTCCATGTGTCTAATTAGAAAGTGTTCACAGAGAGGTCTGTGAGAGCATGTAAAACAAGTTTTGTATTTAAAAGCTTCTGTTTCAGGATAGAAAGGATATTAAGAAAGCCATCAGAAGTTTCAGAAGATTAAGAGTTTCACGGATATGTGTGGTCTCTCATCCTATCACTTTTCAGTGTTTATGTCATGAAAAGTTTTGAATATGCAGAAAAGCACAAAGAATATCATGAACATCTGTGTACCCGTGTACCCTCCACCAAAGTTTCGTCACTTCGTAACACTTAGCCGTATTTGCATTAGGCTTTTCTTTTTCTTACCAAATAATTACACAGGAAAATAAAAACCCATGGCTAACATTTCCCAATTGCATGCCTCTGCCTCCCTAACCTATACACAGCATTCCTATGCATGTTTTCAACCATTATATAAATGGTATCAGACAGTATCAATCTATGGCTTTTCCTCCCAGCATTTGTATTTCTAAAATTTATCTATTGACACAAATAGACCTGGTTTATTTTTGTTGTTGTTTTGTTTTGGGTACTGGGAATTGAACCCAGAGACATTCTACCTTCGAGCTACCCCCCAAGCCCTATTTTATTTTATTTTTTATTTTGAAACAGGGTCCCACTAACTTGTGGATGGCCTCATTAAGTTGCTGATGCTGGCTTCAAACCTGTGACCCTCTTGTCTCAGCCTCCCAAGTACTGGGATTACAAGCGTGTGCCACCACGCCCGGCTCTGGTTCATTTATTTTAATAACTGCATAGAAAGTTGACTGCATGAATATAGCACTCTTTATCTCCTGAAGGGGCGGTTAAATCTTTTTCCCCCCTAGCCTAAACACAGAAATGGACGCGTTATCCGTGTGTCCTTTGGCACGCCTGCAATGATTTCTCAAGGCACAGACCAGAATTATAGGGTCTGTGCATCTGCAGCTTTACAGCGGGGACACGCCAGGCTATAGTGTTGCCAAACTGCTCTCCAAAGTAATAGCATCATAACGCCCCACCAGTGTTTGCATTTCTGTTGCTCTATAGCCTCGTCATCAATCGGGACCATCAGATTCTTTAATTTTTGCTTCTCTGATGGGTGTGAAATGGTTTCTCGTTTTAATTCAGGTTTTCCTGATCACAGTGGGGCTGAGCATCCTTTCATTGTATGGGCCATCTAGACCTCTCTTTCTATGAACTGCTGGATCATAGCCTTTGCCTATCTTTCTGCTTGCCTTTTTCCTTACTGCCTTGTAAGAGATTTCTATATATTCTGTGCCTTTGATAAACTTCTTTAACTTCTCAGGTTGCCCATTAGCAAAGTGGAAATAATATCTGTTTCTTAGGGATGTGCTGAAGTTGATCAAAAAGCACTTGGTTCAGTGCCTATTAATGGTAGGCAATTCAAAAAAATAGTCTAGTGAGAGGAAGGGGATCATGGAGAGAGAACAGGAGAGGGCAAGGGCGTGTAATAGGAGGATTGAAATGAGCAAATATGCTATGTGCATGTATGAACATGAACAGGGAAACCCAGTATCCTGTAGAATTAATACATGCTAATAAAAATACTATAACTAGTATTGCTATGCACATGAATAAGAAGGTCTGGGGTGTTTCTGGCATCTCTCCCAAGTATGAGCTCCCTTTGGATAAATACTATAGAAGTCATGAAGAGGAGTCTCAGTAGCCCTCTCACCCAGGATATTTCCCCAAGATAAGATGGCATACTATCAGTATTCTGCTGTTTATAAATTTCCATTAGGGGAATATGCAAAGTTGACAATCCAAGGTCGTGCTTTAAACTAAACATGAAGTTATGTTTCCTTCAATCCACAAGTGACTGTGCCCTTCTCTGTGAGTGACATGACCCTGAGTCTTGGCAAGGGTTAAGTCATAGAGGGAAGGGAACTCTCTGAAGAAGGAGGTGAGCAGGGGAGACTGGCAGCCATTCCCAAGTATTTCCTGGGATGGAAATCGGCCAGGCTTTCATGAAACTGCACGAGGCCCAAGACTACCCTGTTTCCCGCACATAACCAGTGATCCCTGAACGAGAAAAGGCAAAAGGATAGTCATATCATTTATCAAAGACGCAAGTTGAGTTTTTTAAAATAACAATCAAAAGTACTTGGACATCACCAAGAAGGCAGCCAATCCTGTTCTATGCACATTGTGATGATACTTATCACTCCCCCACTGATGAGGCCACATTGATGAGCTGCAGAGACGCAATTAAAACGCATTTAGTTTGTTGTTGAGAACCTCCCAGATTGGCCTCTTTCCCGTCACATCCTGACCTTTCCTTGGAGGAAGGCTGCACTGGTCTTTATGACAGAGGCCAGTGGAGTCAGGAAGCATAGATAGCTGTGCCTCAGGCCTATCAAGTAGTCCTGACATCAGCTCTCACTGGTGACTGGCAGGCAGAGGCCCCTTTGGATGTACTTGTACACCATCTAAAGTTCAGAGTTATCTTCCTCCGTGTTCAATTTCAATTGACACCACAGAAACCAGAGACTTTCCTTAGTGATTGTGGACAGAGGCGCTGTCTCTCTCTCTTTCTCTTTCTCTCTCTCTCTCTCTCTCTCTCTCTCTCTCTCTCTCTCTCTCTCTCTCTCTGTCTTCCTCTCTTCTTGGGAGCAAACGTACACAAGACTCAACTCCAGCCTAAATATAATTAGACCATCTTGAGAATCTATCTAGGTGCATGGCTTTCTTCCTTACGTGTGTGCCAAGTTTCCACTTTCAAGAAGTTAAATTGCCATATAAAAATCGCCCTGGTGATGATGAGTAATTAGACACTGTAATGGAAAATTAACTGTGTTTTTATTTAGAGCATTTATTTTAACAAGACTTTTTTTTCTAACTGTTATTAAACTCCAATAAAAATAAATTAAATCCTGAAGGTTTACAAAGGTTTTCTGTTTAAAAAAAAAAATCAAATAAACACTACCTCTCTTCCTGAAGAGTATTTATTTTGTTAATGCCACCGAGTTTGTACAAGGCCCTAAAGTGAACCCTGTTATTAATAAATCCTAATGCTGATCCTTAATTCTGCCATCTGTATTGTAAAGGGAGAAACCACCATTTCAAGTTCTCAGGCAGCTAAAAGACAGGAAGGCACGGGCAAGGCAGGCTCCGTGGGCTTCTACATACGTGGAATCCTCCATGCAAATTCTCTCAACCCTTCTCTTTTTGTCCTTGTCCTGCTGCTTCCATAAGTGAGCCCCTGCAGCAGGGTGGCTCATGACAGCACTGTGAGCTCACCTGTGGGCCTCAGCAAGTTCATGGGTAGAAGGCAGCCGGCTATCATCCAGCTGTGATGATAGCCACACTAGTAACTCAAACATCCACAGGACTGGAGTATCAAACAGTATTCCCCAAAAGAGACTGCAAAGAAGGCTGAAATCTATACAGCCCATCCAATCCCTGTATCCCATAGCCATGTTACAGTTCAGCGTCATGTCAATGGGCTTGCCCCAGGGGACCCACAAGCTTCACTCTGGGGCAGGACGAGGGGCATGTGTGGAAGGGTAGGCTCTGATATGCCCAGAGAGGGTCACAAGCCTAATATGCACGAGGGAGCCTGTGACCATCTGACCTACCAGGCTTTTTATCTGTTCCTCCTCCTGCAGGGCTAGGAAGCTCAAACAACACCTTAAATTGCCTTGGGTTTGGCACCCATTCGGTCTTCCACAGTGAATGCTAAATGCTGGGTGGTGCCCAGGCTCTGGGCATCTCCCTTTAAGGGGTCTCAGCATGTACCTAAGCCATTTATTATCCAGGGACAGACAGAAGCTTCCAGAAGTTACCTTTGTTTTGCCTGGACAGCCACTCTAGGGGTCAGTATGCTTACAAGGTTGAAACTAAGTGGCCCCAAGAATTTCAAAGAAACCCACTCTTTCTCTTTTTCCTATTCCCTTTCTTTTTCGTTTAATCCCTCCCTATAATTTAAACAGACTTATGCAATCCTTACTGCTTCTCATATAGATCCTGGGATATGTTAAATTTAACAATCTCTTCACTTCGATTGCCGGAGTATGCTAAAACTAACAACTCTATACTGTCCACACTTGTACCACAAGCTCAGTCTTCCATCCAGAAGTACAACCAGCATATCTGTAAGAAATCAGCCTCATAAAAGAGTTTATATATATACAGTTTCATCTGAGTTATATTTAACGAGGCTAATTTGACAACTCTGCTGCTGATAACACCCCGTAAGTGAAGTTCAAAGAGAAAACACCACTTGGAAAGCAAAAGTATTAGGTTGTCAGAATGTTCCCCGTTCCCAATTCCAAACTGCCCATCATACGCTCTGGAAAACAACAACGGAGGACTCTGGCAGTGGTTCTTCCAAAGGCTCAGAGGGGTTTGTAAAACACCCCAATGGCTAGATTTAGAATAAGCTTAAAAATAATGGACTCTATGACAATGCTATCCCCAAGCAAATACAAGTACTTGTTGAATTCAATTGTTCAATTCTACTTCAGTTTATTCTGAAGATGGTAGGTATTTGGGAGACATTTCAACTTGTGAACCAAATTTCAAATCATGTTCCCATTTGTTATTAGTAAAATCAGAGCCAGCAGAGACTGTTCTCAAACTCTTAATAAGTTAAACCCGAGTCTCAAGGAGTTCCTTGGCCTGTCTTAATTTAACAAAGGAATTACAAAACTTAAAAGGTCATGGGATAACAGCTCAGCTCCAAATAAAGACTGACCCTGCACAAGTCCCAGATCCTGTGCTCCCGTGCATCCCTTCTTTTATTTACCTTTAGAATGGGAAAGGGAAAAGCAGTTATGAGTAATTGCTAATAAAAGCCTATTTGCCTCTGGCAGAAAAACAAATGTGCGTTGATAATGATCATTTTCTCAGACCCCGGTTTAGTTTCTCCATTAACATTCCAGTCCCCAACTCTCAAGTTCCCAACTAAAAGACCAAAGCCAGAGCTGTGATTTGAGGGAATCGCAGCTACAGACTTCAGGAAGCGGTAGCCGGCTCCCTAGTCCCAAGGAAGTCATTGTGCATATCTTTGTCTCATTTAATTTTTCACTGGGATGACACACAATCGTTGTGATAAAAATGCACCCAAGGACACCACCCCAAAGAACTTGTTTCTGTTGGACCCACCAAAGGATAAAATGTTCTCAATGCCACCTCCTAAGATAATCACTCTTCCCCAAGTGCCCCTTTTAATTGGCTGATTGACTGTCCCTCTGGGTGTGACTGCAAGAGTTTAACCGGGGCGTGTAACTAAGATGGAAAAGTCTTCCGGATTTCTAAGCACCCGGACAAAGACAAAGGTTTAAAAAATGGGTTGAAACTATGTTGAAGCACTGATATGCCCCTGGCACTTTGCAAAAGGAGGATCTTCTACTTAGGGATTTTGGCCTCTTATGACTTCTTCCAGCTCTTTAGTCTCGGTCAGCTCACAGAACCGACCACGAGAGTCACGGAGATATTCAGCAGAACCATTCTGCCGGAGAAGGGGAAAGGAGTTAGACTACAGACTTTAATGAAAAGATTAAGTCACAGGTTGTAAAAAGTCTAAATATCTACACTCACCTCTCCCCAGAAGTGCATGTGCAAATGTAGGATAAGTGTGGGTTCTAAGTAATAAATACCTACAATAGATTATAAGCAATTAGCACCATAGGTCTATATATCAGTACCTCAGATGGAAAGCCTTAGGGTAGATTGTAACATCCTTGTTTTTGTGAAGCAAGTTTATTCATTTCCCCCCAAACACCCCTCAAATTTAGAAACTCTGCCTATTTCTAAAGATGAAACTTAAAGAAAGAGCCTTCAAAACTGGCCGTGCTGATTTCTGCAATCTCCTTCATCCTGAGAGGGCAGCTTCACTCAAGAGACATTTCCACCAAAAAACATTCATCACAACCAGAAAAAAAACAACAACAGTGGCCTCTAAAGTATTTATGTTATCACAAAGTGCACCTCATTTGGGGCCTTTTCAGTCACTGTCACCATGCCAATGTTTATGAGAGATCGCCGATTTCCAAGTGACAATATATTTCTATTCTGAAGGGGGATTATTGTTAGCAAATTTAAAAGACCAACATATCATATACTAAATTAATTCTAAACATATTCCATACCTCACCAATGGTTTGAATAACAAATTTTTTTCAAGTGGAGGCTTCCTTAAGGCTTAGGTTTTTTTTGTTTTGTTTTGTTTTAATTTGATAATACACTTTCCTTTAGTTTGTGTTAGAAGGAAAAGATTCCCTTTCTATTAAGGCAATTCAGGAGATCTATTAGGAAACAAAGAATTTAGAGACAGCTCCCTAGATTAAAATTACCGCATTTATAAGTGCCTTTAAATAATAATTTTCTGAAGATTTCATCAAGGTTAGTGTCTAATAATAAATTCCTGACAGGTGATTATCTGCCTAATGAAAAATATTTCCATTTCCCTATTTACTTGAATACATGCCCTTCTGCCTGTGGAATTTCCGTATCATAGAGTGACATTTGGATTACTAAATCTAAACAACATAGACTGCTTAATTATGTGGAGTTTTCTAAGTGTTGTAGCCTTCTTTGCATCTTAACTGTATGTACTTATAGTACACGTTGGCAACTCTTCTAATTTTGAGGACATTTTGAATCTCAGTTTTCATTTTTTTAACCCCGACAATGTTCACTTCTGTTGCAGTTACTTAAACCTGAAGTCAGCAAACGAAAGAATGGTAAAGTTCAAAAATTCTTAATTCCAATTATGCCTTTCACTTGATCTGAGTATTTTACGCATCGGTTCTACCCAAAGTGCTAAACATTTTTTTCTACCCAGCAAAAACGAAAAAAGAAACGTAGAGTTTCACCATGGATGTCAGCAACTTACGTAATGTCATTACGTTTAACTCATTAAAAAAGATTATATTCCTCCAATCTAAGATTTTTTTTAACCCTGAATTTAAGTGTCCAAAACAACAAAAATGCTTTGAAAGTATGGAATTTGCAAAACCATTGAGAAGTCACTAATGGGATTCCCATGATCTAATACATGTAAGGCTTTAACTGTAATCGTAAACCCACTGGAGGCTTATGATCTGAAAGGATGGACTACTGTAGCCACTTTTTATGAGTTTAATTCCACTAGCAAATCCTACTTTCTATATTTTAAGTCTCAACTAGAACAAAATCACGACGCGTTTTCAAAGGAACAATCTAAAAGAAGAAAACACTGGAAAAACAGGGCGAGAAAACCTCCACCAACAACCACCTTCTGCCACAATCAATGAACTTCTAGAAGCACAAGACTGAACAAAACTTTAGCCTGTGATGTATGTCAGTTCATTTTTAATACTCACAAAACCACCTATGAATCATTGTATTTTGCTCTGTTTTATATTTCCCACACAAGGTTCAATAAATCACAAAGCTTACTCAGCCTTGATGAACTGAATGACTATTTTGTGAGCCTATTTATTGCCCTTTTTCTGGCATGTTTTCTCTATGATCCAATTCTGTGACTCCTATAAGCCAGGAAAAGCTGCCTTCAAGTTAATGCAGAGTCACTGAAAATTCCGCAGGCCTTAGGCAATACCTGGGTGCTTTGTAGAAGTTGGGTTTTGTCCCAGGAACCTCTCTAATATGCAAAGATTTAGAAGGGTGCATTGAAATTCGTGTTTGAAATGAATCCTCTTTTTCCAAAAAGGGATTTGAGTTATTGTAGCAAATGGTGTTCTCAAAACAAGATTTAACCTACTTCTCTAGCCAATATATATGCAGACCGTTTGTCCAAGACTCAACACATAGCAGATACACAAATGTAAAAATATCAATGTCAAAGATATCCATCCTGTTTCTAAAATTCCTTATTTGTTTCTTGTTTAAAATATGTCTTGGTTTGTAAAACTCAGCATTGCAAGGCTTGTTACAGGATAGCAGGCCTAATTCTATCTTGCAGACAAATTGCACTTTAAAGTGTAACTGAATATATTATTCATTTTATAACCAAGTAATGCAGAAACAACTTGATTTTAAACAAACTTCACTGTATGTATTTATTATATATTTACTGATTGTCCTATAGGGACTACCAATGGAATAAAAATAAAAATAAAAAAATACAGCATTCCAAGTATTGTGTACCAGAAGATTTTAGAATAGATTTTAGCCTGAATGGAAACAAAAAACAAAAAACAAAAAAACAACCTTCAAAACCACTGCTGGCTCATCATTTCACTTTTTAAATGTAAGTATAATTTAGTTAGTTTATTCCATGCCAATCATACAACAAACATAACCTCAAAGGTGCTTTTGGTTTGGAAGTACCAAATGTTTACCTTTAATGGAAAGCACAGTCAATAACTTCTTTGATATAAAAAGCTTTTTTTTTCTACACCCACGTTTCCATAGCTTAGATCGTAATAATGCCAAGGCTTTTTGAAACTGGAGCTTCTTAATGCAAAGTTTTTATAATGCCTTTTTATTTACTTTCTACACAAAGCCACAACTTTTTCAATATATCTTAAGTTTTCTTTCCTATTGGTCTTAGCTCTGGCGGAGAAAGGAAATCCAGATTCGAGGAATGTTTTTGTTGTTATTAGGATTGGTTTTAGTCACTTTAAACGAAAGTAGGTTGATACCCTCAGCCTTGAGCCACAAATGCAAAACACCCCAGGACTACTTCCTCAGAGGGAGGTCGTTGTAAGTAAAATTCAGTGAATTCAGAATTTTGTCGTGAACCTCAGGACAGCGACTTCGGGTTAGCATAAAATTCCCAGCGGAGACGGTAGGAGGTTGGCCAAGCTAGCTCAAGGTGAGAAGCGAGGCCACCCAGCTCAAGTTGAAACCCACAACCCACTTCCTGACACAATGACTTAGGCGTTCAATCGGGTCAAGTGTTTGAACTTTCGGACTCAAACCACAGCGCTGCCGGGAAGGAGGAAGCGTTCTCTCTCCTTCCAGCTGGACGACCTGGCAGGCCCCAGTGGCTCTCTCCAGGGGCCGCTCAACGTCTTTACTTGACTGCCCGCCAGGTCGCAGACGCCTTTGCAATGCCCACTGCGGGAAAGTCTAGTTTCCTTGTTGCAGCACAGGGGGGAGGAAAAAAAAAAAAAAATCCCCGGGCCTCCTCCTCGTGCCCTCAGGTCGGAAAGCAGAGGCGACCGACACCAGGCACCTCAGTTATCCCCTCGAGGGGCGTCTTACCCGTACAGGAATGCAGGGGCTTGGGTCGCACGACCAGCGACGGGCACACAGAGTAGAGGGAAAGTTTCTCAAAGTAGTCGCAGGTCTCCTTGGACAGGATCTCGTCGATCATGAAAGTCTTGTAGCGCCGCCTGGCTGCTTTGAGCTGGCCGGGCGAGCTCAGCCTCAGTTCCGCGTGGCAGTGCATGGTGAGCCGGGACCAGCGCCCGCGGACCAGAGCGCAGCCGAGAGTGTCGGGCGGACCGGGACCGCCGCGGCTGGGCTGGGGCCTCAGCCCCGCTCCTCCGCAGCCGGAGAGGCGGCGGGGCTCGGGAGGCGCGCGGAGGGGAGCGGGCACGGGCGCGCCTGCTGCGCGTCTACACCCACCCGCAGATCAGCATCTTTGGCGAGCCTTTTTGGGACAACGCAGCTGTCAATCAGCGCGCACTTCCTGCAGGGCCAGGTGCGGAGCGCTAGCTAGCCTAGGGGTGCAGCGCCCACCCCCGCCGGTGCCACTCGGGCGCTGACCTGCGCGCCTAGTGCCAGGCGGTTCTCCTCGCCTCCTCCCGCCTCTTGGTGTCTAGCGCTCTTCTGCCGGGCTCTATTTTAAGAAACTCGCTTTGACTCTCCTCCCCGCCCCCCCCCCCACCCTCGGGACCAGCTCCAGGTGTGTGTGCAGGGGTGCGCGCGCGCGTGTGTGCGCCGTTGCGGGCGGCGCGCGCCGCTCCTCCCAAGGCCGAGGCCTCTGCAGGCTGCTTTTCCGGACAGCGTCCCCCACACTTACCTTAAAGTCCGTCCTGCACCCGCGAGCCGGCTAGGCTCCCGGAGCCTGTAATCCGCCGGGCGGGAACGCCCAGGTCTCCTGCTAGAAAGAAGTCGGGTCTTTGTCGAGGCTCCCGAGGCGGTGGGGCCACGCTGCAGGCGCCCGCCGAGGACCCCGAAGCCTTTCTCCTTCGCCTGGACTGTTTCCCGGAGACCGCTGCCTGGTCCCTCGGCTTACAGCCCGGAGGCCCGCACCGGGCTCGCGCACAGGGGTGTTTGCGCCGAGGTTGTAAACTTGACTGCTTCACCACGATCCCAGCCCATACATGACCAGGGCTCAGTCCGTTATCCCAGAAGTGAACTAGGGGCGAGGGGGAGTAATAAAAGCATGCATTCCCTTTTTTTTTTTTTTTTTTTTTTTAGCGATTAAGTTCTGTTTTATGAAACGTTTTCCCACTCCACAAAGGAACAGCGCAGCGCAATTCCAGGGTCTGAGCTTCCAAATCGGGCGTCCAGCGCCGGATCCTCTCGGATACCTGGCTTTCATTCCCCGGTCCCTCGCGATCCGACAGGGTTTGGGTAGCCGCGAAGATACGCGTTTATCGAGTGGTTTGCCTTCCTAATCTGGGATCCTAATCTCCGAGCCTGTCCCAATCGATACCTGTACACACTTTTGTTTACGACCACAATAGTTGGGGTTAGGGGATCCCCACCGAGCCTTGGCCCCCAGGATGGCTCCCGATGCCCGTCCGGCGCACCGCAGTCTGCGGGAACCTCCGGATGCACGCCGGTTCCCAGAATTTTGTCTCAGCCCGTGTGCGCGGGGCTGGAAAGAAAACGTATGACTTGGACACAAAACTATAGACGCTGTCGGCCGCCGAGATTTCCTCTCGGCTCGAAACCTGAAAGTGACTGCGAGTTTGAGCGGGCTCCGCGCAGCTACTAGCCCGAGGGACCCGCGGAGCAGCGGAAGTAAATCGACGCGCGTACCTGGGAGGGGATTAAATTCGGAGAAGGGACACACTCGGAGAACTAATAACCAGGCACTTGGAGAAAGTGTATTCATACAACGACTCGTGATCTTGCATTAGACAAAGCCCGCAACCCGTATTTGAGGAATTTCATTCTCCAAGTGTATGTGTGCGTCCTAGTTCCCCTCAACTTTTCTCCATTTAGAATTGTTTTTATTTATTCTCTTCAAAGCAGAGGGGGCCCGAGGGGTCTCAGCGGCGGCGCGCGCCCCCGTCCCAGCCCCGGGATCGCTGCCCTGGGCCCCTGCGCGCCCCCTGCTTTGGCCGCTAGACCCTGCGGTGGGTCGCTGTCGGGGATCGGGACCCGGTGCTGCTCGAGGCTCAGCCCGCGCCACCGCTAACGGCTGTCCACCCCGCAGGTGCATCAGGAGCGGGCAGAGCCAGGAGCCAGGGCCCCATCCTGAGGGCTCTGCGTTCCCTCGGAGCAAAGTGCGGAGCTGTAGGCCACCGCTAAGAAACCGGACTTTGGAGAGATCTGAGAGCGCGTGGCTTGGGCACGACCCCATGGGCAGAGCGGGCTGCCGGGCGGACTGAGCGCTGGGGACCAGTACCCTGAGGACTGCGCGGCTACTCGCTGCGTGTCAAGGGCCCTGCAGTGTGCCCACCGCGGGCGCGCGCTCTGGGTCACTCTTGGGGCCCTGCCTTGACACTGTCTCTCTCCTCCATCTCTTCTCATTTCTTGCACCACCACTAATGCCTTTCCTCTTTCCGCTCAGTCTTGTTCTCCCCCCCCCCCCTTGTTCCCGCGCTTTTGGCCTTTCCTAGGTCGAATTGCCCGCTTCCCTTTTCTCCCTTCTGCCCCTTGCTTGCCTTCTTCTCTTCGCAGTCCTTCCTTCCTTCCTTCTTTCCTTCCTTCCTTCTTCCTTCCTTTTTCCTTTTTTCTTCTCCCCCCTTTTATGGTACTTAGGGGCTTTTTATCTATGAGCTCCCCCCTCCCCCAGCGACCTCTCTTTTTTTGAGACAGTCTCGCTAAATTACCGCACACTGCTCTCAAACTTGTGATCTTCCTGTCTCAGCCTCCCAAGTACTGAGATTACAGGCGCACGCCACTGCGCCCGGCTTTTCTTCTTTTCTTCCTCTCTTCCTCCCCTCTCTCCAAACCCGGGCTTGGAGCTGCTCTCGTGTGCCCTGCGTGGCAGCTACAGCAAGGATCTTATAAGCAGGGTCAGCGCCTGAGACCCGCGTTCCCGCCAGATGGGAATCGCCCTCAGACCTTCCAGCGCCTTGTCTCCACTCAGCCACCGGCACAAAACTTGCCCAGACTCTCCCGCAGATTTTATTTGAAATCTGCAATGTTAAAATAGCTAAGAAAAAGTAAAACATTCTGACCAACTCCTTGGATTTTCCATCTTTTCTATTTTTCACTAGAGAGGCAAGAAATTTCTGGGGTGGGGGGGTCTGCAGGCACCAAGTCCCCTTGTGATGCTGGAGACAGACAGATTCCAGATCTTGGAGTCTGAAGCTTTGGCGCTCTGTTGCTATAACCTAAGCTGAGCCTCAGGTTTTTTTGTTTGTTTGTTTGTTTTTGTTTTTGTTTTTTTAATTTATGAATGGTTCTCTTAATACCTGCTTCACAAGGTTGGCCTTTCATAATCTGTTCCTTTATACAAGCTTGTTCCCTTTAATTGGAATGCCCTTGGCACCAATCCCCTGCCTCCTGTGCTGAGGAGCCAGTTTGAGACCCATCTCAAATGTCACCTTCTCCCTGAACATTTCCCCACTCCCCACCTCCTTTGCTGTATTCTCTTTTGCATCTTTATTTCACCCGGCTGGACTATGGACTCCTGGTGGGCCAACACCCTGTGGAGCATTATTGGTCTTGTATCACCAATACCCACATAGCACCTGGCACATGGTGGGTTCTCAGTAAATGTGTCATGAATAAATGAATGCATGAAAGCTGGGAAAACCAAATTGCATAATGTGTTTGAAGGGACATCAAATCTTAATTAGTTGTACTAAATTTGTCTTTCTCTTTAAATGAGTCTCTCCTCTTTCCTTGATAATTTTGGGTTCTTAGCAATGGCATCTAGCCCAATTCCCTTTCAGCAACCGTCCCCCTCTTTTTCCCTCCCCCTCTGCACTCTCAGACTGTAAAGCTCTTCTGTGGGAGGAAGCACACCCCAGCTGTCAATCACAAAGTGGAACTTTGGTCAGAATAGTCTGGGGTTTTGTTTCCAACATTAATGAAGTGGCCGAAACAGCAAACATCTGCCAGAGAGACTCAAACCTTTTCCAGCTGCTGGAGACCCACAGACACTTTCCAGCCTTGTCTGACTGCACCCACAGAGGAACCCACACAGATTGCACCCACAGAGGAACCCACGCAGAGGGGAACAGACCGCTGCACTGGGTACCCTTACACAGGCATGGAAGAGAGAAATTCACACCCTCCAGAAAGTTTCAGGGGATCAGCCCCCCCACCTTCAACCTAGCACCCATTCCTGAGGACAAAGCCCAGCCAGAGAGAAGGGGACACAGACACCTTTACAGACTGAGGGCTAGAGACGACTAGAAACCAAGGATTCTTCTTTTCCATCTTATTGCACACGCAGTACCTCCAGTCATCTAGAACTATGGACTTCTAATAAAACAAAGCGGTGTTTAGAAATCCTAGGGTGACACTGAAATTGCTCCTAGGATCTAGATGGACTCCGTTTGGCGCTTGGTTTAACTATCTTTTTATCAGCTTGAGCTATGGGCTGATGTAAATATTCAGAATCAGCCAGGACATGAGTCTTATAAGTGCACTAATTCATTTCCCTGCCATCCTTCCTCCAAAGGGGGGAGAAGGGGCCAAAGCACTTCTTACATTCTTGTCAAGTGTGTTTAATAACATGCATTTCAGCCACTAAGTTTTGAAATAGTTTCAGACATGTAAAAGCAAAATAGGGAAAGCCTTGTAAGTTAATATTCCCCTGGGCTTCAGGGCCATGCCAAAACTGCTTGCTGTCTGTGCAGCCAGGCTCGGCAGCCTCGAATAACAAGTTAAAGGAGGTGTACACAGAGGCCAGCTTATTTTTAATGATGATATTAATTTACAAAAAAACTGTTCTCATACAGTGTAAGGCATCTTTTTAAGAGAGGGCAAAATATAATCCACTTGAAAAATGAACTTGAAATCAACTGCCTAGAGCCTTCTGTCCTTTCTCAAAAGCACAGTTTAAGTTGAGGGGGAAAAAAAAATAAGATAATGGCTATATCTGCAGAGCACTGAACATTTATACGAAGATGGGAGCATTCAGTAAATAATCCAGATGTTTCCAAGTTTTGAAAAGCTTGGTATACAGTTTAAGATTTGAGGATCATTTCTCTTTTTTAATTGTGATCTCCTGACATCAGCCAGCCATATTCTTGCCGATATTCTCTGTGCCTCAATAATCCCTACATCAGTAGGAAATAAATCCCTACATCAGTAGGGAAAATAAAATGCACACTGTCACAATAGTGTGAAAA
Source organism: Graphiurus murinus (assembly GCA_004027655.1). Lineage (NCBI taxonomy): Eukaryota > Metazoa > Chordata > Mammalia > Rodentia > Gliridae > Graphiurus > Graphiurus murinus. The sequence continues at coordinate 44,085 of PVLC010001777.1, read as the reverse complement.
TACTGGAGCGTCATTGGTTTCGACTTTTTCCCCCACCTAATATCACTAATGAGAAAGGTGCAAAAAGAGAGAAGTAGCCATGCGTCCTGTGTGCCAGAAGCATGTCCTGGCTGTCGGAGGGAAGAGAATTGAACTGTGGGATCTAGCAAACCTGAGTTGCAGCCCCAGCCTCATCCCTGAGTAATTTCCCTGAACTCTGGTCCTCAGTCTGGAACCCTAACTTGTGAAATGCCAGTCTCCCCACCACCTTTACTTTCTCAATTTGCTATAAAAAAAAAATCACAAAACAAAACCACACTTTAAAAGCACCAGAGCTGGCCTCTGCTGTTCTGTGTGTTTGAGTTGGGCTTCCTCAATGTTTGAAACTCAGAATCAACCAAGAAATTACGAGAGGGCAGGAGGGGGAGGGCAGGATGATTGTTAGCTAAAGGAAATGGCCCTGGCCACCAAGGGTCCCTAAGTGCCACTCCACAGCTGGCCCTGCAGCCACAGACTGTACACAGTCTGACCACCACTTCACAGGAGACTGGGTCATTTACTGTTCTCAGGTTTTTTTGTCTGCCCCCTCAAATGCCAATCCTGTACCCACCGAGTGACAGCCCATCCAAATCATCGCATAAAATGTTTTTACTCTCTCCTTGGCCTCAAGCAGTCCTGGTCAGGTTTCTCATGGATTCTCTGTGGTCTTCCTCAATGTGGGGAACACAGTACACAGAATTACAAAGTGAACAAACAGTCGGGGGTCGGTCATTAGCATGGGCTGTATCAAACACAGGCAGGCTCCTGTGTCAGCAGGCACAGCACCCGGGAGACTTGTGGAGCCAGTTGGCCTCCTGAACACAAGAAAGGAAAAGAAAACAGCAGTGGCAGGGAGCTTCAGCGATTAAGGAAATCTGCTGGCACAATTGTTACTATGCTAACACAAAACATTATTTACCAAGAACCCTGGGTGTGCCATGCCAATCAGAGAACGTAATGGTCTCTGTGCTCCAGGCCCTTCAGAAAGAGGAAGTTTGTACAAACTCCTGGACACAGGTGCTAATCACCTACTTAGGTCTAAAAGCAGTGTGTGTGTGTGTGTGTGTGTGTGTGTGTGTGTGTTTCTCTCTGTATGCCCATGCAGGTGAGCCGATAGCCACTAATTATGAAGAGAGGAGAAAAGGGAAAGGAGACTCAATGGAAATTTTTATTTATTAAGCAAACTCAAGAATTCAAGTAAATTCTATTTTTTCTTCCTCGATATTGCAGGAAGAAAAGGGAAGGGAAGGGAAGAGAGCTCTTCAGCTCAAAGTTTCACATTTGTAGTATTATTCTGTCTTGGTGTCTGTACACTATTTCCTTTCTTTGGGGGGGGGGTGCTGGGGATTGATCCCAGGGGTGTTCTACCTCCAAGCTATACCCCTGGCCCGTTTTATTTTTTGTTTTGAAACAGGGTCTCACTAGGTTCCTGACCGTCTCACTAAGTTGCTGACACTGGTCTCAAACCCGAGATCCTCCTGCCTTAGCCTTCCAAGTACTGGGAATACAGGCATGCACATTCCCAGCTTACTATTTTATTTTCTAAGAAATATTCTACAAAACATTTCTTATGGTCATAAGTTTTTAAGTAAAAATTGACCTTTGTGAGCTATTTATTAGGAATATTTCTATCAATGGAGATGATAACACAGCAAACATGCTCAGAGTAGAGAACTATATGGAAAATTCTGGTATTAAACATTCGCATATAAAACACTCCAAAACTTAAGAAAATGTTGAATCCTTTTATGGATAATTTGAGTCAAATAAACTTTGCTTAATGTTTTCATCTGGGGATTTTTAGGCAGAGAAATATTTTACCTTACTCTGAGCAGACAGCCTCAAGGACAATTTTTATAGCTCTCTAATGCTGTGATTTTTCCTTCATTATTTTTTTAAGTTACAGGAATGCTCAGATCTAAATAGGCTGTAAAATGCTAAAGTAAATAAATGAGATGGTGTCGATCTCTATGCAGTTCTATGAAGCAAGCAGTCTGCCTTTTTAAATGGAATCTGAAGTCGGCGTAGAACAGAGAATCCCCAATTCCACTGCCAGTCTACGTCCTGATCCGTTTACTTAAGTCGATTATTGAGTCTCATAGATTATATAGACATTTACAGAAGCTGCCAAAACATCTGGTCATTTCAATCAGTTCAATAAAAGATTCTGCCAAGCCAGGGGAAAAAATTAGTCAAATCACTCATTTGTATAGGCAGAACAATAGGCTGCTTTCTTCCCATAGACAGTAAGTGGATATAGCTCGAAAAACTTCAGTTTTCTCTTCTGAAACCAGAATACAATCCATAATTCCTGAAGAGGGTTGTGATTTTTATCAGTTAATGTTTAGGAGGTATCCTGACAGATCTCCAGGCCAAAATATAATGGGTATGAAGATTATTTATCCATGTCTGAGACAATTCTGTGCTCATTTGAATTCTATCCTCTGAACGCTGGGACCAAGCCCAGAATTAAGCCAAACTGGTATTTGCTGAATATGGAAAAATAAAAGTAGCAGCACTAGAAATCACAGAACAGCGTTTGCTCTCCTGGAACCCACTGGCACTTCTGTCCATGTGTGTCCTCACTTTCACAAAATCTAACACATGACTTCAATTTCTAAAAACAGATGAATGCACAGCTTTTCATCAGAACTTCTATGCCCAAAATACTGCTCGATAAAATAAAAATAATACAGTCTTTTGATGTCTTCAGTCTCTTCTATGGTATTTTCAAGGAATACTTGGAGTTTCAAATCCTTATCTTTATAGACCTCATAGTCACAGTCCCAAAGAGAAACATGCTCAGGGGAGAGAAGGGAGAGGTCCAGGAGCCCAGCATTCCGATTCAATTACTCCATTTTTCCTTTCATGTTAATATACTCACGGACTAATGTCCTCTGATCTGAAATATTCTACAAAATGATTTGATTCAAGAACCTGCATTAGAACACAGTCTCACTCCTGAATAAACACAGCAGAAGAAAATATTTTCATTTTAATGTGCAACAACATTAAGATAACCTGCCCATTGCCAATTTCTTACGGCTTTATTTCTCTGCATAGAGTCTTAAAGTTAAAAAAAAAAAAAGACCCAGAGACAATTAGAAACAATCACTGTCATAGCTGCATAATATAAACTTTATGTGAAAGTCTAAAGTGACTCATCTTCCTATTGAATATTCCGGAGTACATGATCTCTTAGGCTGAGGTCTGTGTGTAACTTAAGTGTTATGAGCTTAATTGTTAAGGGTTGTTACTAGACTAGCAAAAAGATCTTTCTGCTTCCTTTAGGAGAGAAAATATTTCCTTGTTTCCAAGACAAAGAAATTTTTTTAAAAACTCTATTTTCAAGGTACAAGGAAGATAATTTTTTTCAAAGAGAAAAAGTTTTAGAATCTTAATATGAGTAGACTCTAGCTTTGTAGTAATAATAATAATAATAATAATAATAATAATAATAATAATAATTGCTCAACGAAACCAAAGGGTAAAATCTGGGGAGCAAAGAAATAAGGTTTCGATTTGTTTCATTTTTGTAGTACTGGGGAAGGAACTCAGGGACACTCTACCACTAAGCTACACCCCAACCCTTTAATTTTTTATTTTAAAAAACATTTGGAGCCGGGCGTGGTGGCGCACGCTTGTAATCCCAGCATTCGGGAGGCTGAGACCGGAGGATCTGGGTTCGAGGCCAGCCTCAGCTACCTAGTGAGGCACTCCACAACTTAGTGAGACTCAGTTTCAAAATAAAGAATAAAAAAATAGGGCTGGGGGTATGGGGGTATAGCTCGGAGGTAGAATGCCCCTGAGTTCAATCCCCAGTACCGCAAAAAAAAAAAAAAAAAAAAAAAAAAAAAAAAAAAAAAAAAAAAAAAAAAAAAAAAAAACATTTGGCTAAATTGCCATGTGCTGACCTCAAACTTGCAATCTTCCTATCTCAGCCTCCCAAGTACTAGGATTACAGGCATGCGCCACCACGCCCCACTAGGATTATAGTTTTGATAAGGGCAGATTGGAAGTTGGTAGGATCAAGACTTTCTGGTCAATTAGGCAGAAGGTCCCTAGCCAAAGAATAGGATTATCTAGGGTGATCAAACCTGGTAGTGGAGGATAGATGATAGTTAACTTACAGAGACAGAACTAGAGTTTGTTTTCCTTTGTAAGGACCAGTGATGCAGAATGGCTTGTGGTTGTTGTGTTAATTACATTTTGGGTCCTGGGGATTGAACCCAAGGCCTCATACATACTAAGCCCACGCTCTACCACTGAATTATAACCTCAGCCCATGTGGAGGTTATACCTTTATTTATCCAGAATAGTTTTGGAAAAGCAGGGTTTGCTGCCCTGAAGACAAGGGCGTGGAGAATAGAAAAGAAGCAGAACATGAAAGAATGTGTTGAAGAGATGAGAAAGTGTGTCATTGAACAGGATATGCTGACCAGTTTTCGAAAACCTCAAAGCAACTGACACGCATAAAGAAAAATGCCTGACCCCAAATTCAAACTTCAAAACAAACCCACTCACACATGCATGCCGGCTAAAAGCCTACACATAAACTACTGTCCTTATGACAAACTAAGAAGTCATTTACAAGGTAGTATTTTGGAGCACAGAAGAGACCCACATAAAAGAACCCAAATGAATCACATGCTGTTTGTGGGAATGTAACCTGCTGTGAGATTTCTGGAGGGCAGCTTGGCATTATGTCTCAAACCCAACATTGATAGAGCAATCCCAACCTAGGAGCTGAAACCAAAGCTGTGGTTCTCAAATATGCTAATACATACAACCTCCTAGAACATGTTTTAAAACTGTCAACTCCTGGGTTTCTTCCCCTAGAAACTTATGAGTGTGAGAATTGACATTGGTAAACAAGCAGTTCTCTTGATTATGATACTGATTAACAATCAGATTGCCAAAGAGATAATAATAAAACTAGGAAAAGCCAGAAGCAGAGAGAAAGAGGGTAGTTGTTAGGATTTCTTAAAATTGCAGGAAATTGGAAAATCTGTTATTTCATATTTCTGCACCTCAGTTCCCTTGTCTTTACAATGAAAGTACATAACTCATAGGGCTACTGAGAGATTACATAAAAAGATACAAATAAATGGTTAAGACAATGTCTGACATAAAAATCAATAAATGCTAACTTTTGTTACTCTAATACTGAGTGGTTAATAAAAGCCATTTATTCTATGATGATGACGACGATGATGACGATTATTATTATTATTATTATTATTATTATTATTATTATTATTATTATTTTGGTACTGAGGATTGAACCCGTTGGCATTCTACCACTAAGCTATACCTCGGCCCTTTTATTTTTTATTTTGAAACAAGGTCTCACTAAGTTACCATTTACTAGCCTCAAATTTGTGATCCTCTTGCCTCAGTCTCCCAAGTTCTGGGATTATAGGCATGAGTCACTGCGCCCAGCTAAAAAAATCCATTTAAATAACAGAATATATTCATTTTTTAAACATTTTTATATACACAAATATATATGCACATACAGAGATGTTCTAAAGCATGTTCAAATATTAACAGTGATAGTTTCTTTTCTTTTCTTTTTTCTTTTTTTTGTGTGTATGTGTGGTACTGGGGATTGAACTCAGGGACATTCTACCTCCGAGCTACACCCCCAGCCCTATTTTTTATTCTTTATTTTGAAACAGGGTCTCACTAGGTTGTGGAATGCCTCACTAGGTAGCTGAGGCTGGCAGCAAACCTGGATCCTCCGGTCTCAGCCTCCCAAATACTGGGATTACAAGCGTGCACCACCACACCCGGCTAATGATAATTTCTTGATGGTGAAATTTTGAGGAATTTATCTATTCTCTCTAAAGATTTAAACATTGTTTAATTGTCTTACAAATAAAAGTTATCATTTCCCCCACAAATAACTGTAATACTTAGGCTCAAAAATATATTTAAGCCCCAAAACATAAGTGTAATTTGATAATATCTTACATTTGCATCACACATTACATTTTACATGCATTACTTCATGTTTGCCTCAAGCAGTCCCAGGTATGAAAAGAATGTGTTGTATTATTCCTATTTCACAGATGAGGAAACTGAAGATAAGTTGATTTCCCTGAGGTCACTCACACACAGCTAAATTTTCAGAGCCAAGCCCCAAATCCAAGTATTTTGTTTATTTGTTTTTTGTGGTACTGGGGATTGAACCCATGGGCATTTTACCTCTGGGCTACCTCCCCAGTCCTATTTTAATTTTGAGACAAGGTCTCACTACGTTGATGAGAGTGTCACTACTGGCTGAGGCAGTTCTCAAACCTTCGATCCTCCTGTCTCAGCCTTCCAAGTACTGGGATTACACCACCATGCCCAGCTCCAAATCCAGGTCTTTTGTATCTAGGTTCAGCACACCTTCTATTGGGCAATATTTCCTCTCTGCTCCCAGTTATATTTTCAAAAGAAATAGAATTCCAACTTTATGAGTTTCTATTTTCCTTTCTTTTTATTTTCTATTCATGCCTCATGGTTATAATTTCAATCTTTCATTTATCCATTTATATTTTTTAAAATGCTAAGCACTTGCCGGGGGTGGTTGAGCGCACACATGTAATCCCAGTATTTCAGAGGCTGAGGCAGGAGGAACTCAGGTTTGAGACCAGCCTCAGCAATTTAGCAAAACCCAGTTTCAATACAAAAAATAAAGAGGGCCGGGGGTGTAGCTCAGATGTAGAATGCCCCTTGGTTTGATCCACAGAACCACATTAAAAAGAAAAAAAAGTGCCAGGCGTGGTGGCGCACACTTGTAATCCCAGGATTTGAGAGGCTGAGACAGAAGGATCCAGGTTAGTGGGAGGCCAGTCTCAGCTACTTAGTGAGGCTCTCTGCAACTTAGTGAGAACCTGTTTCAAAATAAAGAATAAAAATAGGACTAGGGGTGTAACTCAGAGATAGAATGCCCTTGAGTTCAATCCCCAGTACTGAAAAAAAAAAAAAAAAAAAAAAAGCTAAATATTTGATAACATTGAGATAAATTGATATGAAAACATACTGAATTCAGGAAATACCAAAATTAGGTTTCTGATTGAAACCTTAACCTTCTCATTCGTTGTGAAGCTGTGTGTACTAAGTAATGTTCTAAATATAGTCTCAATCACCTGTTAAAAGTTAGCAGAGGTTTCCTGAGCAAGGAAAATGAGTTGATAATTAGAGTGTGGACTGTCACCTGCATTGTTCTGCATGGTCGCAGGTTTTTCACCTGCTAGCACTCAAGCCCGGGCGTCTGAGCTTCAGAGCCAAGCTTAGCCGCTGACTGTGCAGTGCTAGGAATCCCACCGGGTCCTAAGGCAGCAACAATTTCTCAGGGTTGCGGTATGACGTTTACTGCCCTCTACCGGAGGAAAGGAATATGACGTCTGTGCTGTGGAATCACAGCTCCCTCTATTGGCAAGAAAAGTGAACATCATTGATGACAGGCTTTAGTGAGAGGCTGAGCCAATGCTATTACTGTTCCAGAACATCATCTCTCGGGAAATCTACTCAGGAGGCTGCTTGGCCTCAGCATTGCGTCAGAGTGTCTCGAGTTCCTAAAACATAGATCCGGTCAAGGGACACTCTTTAGGTGTGACGGGGAGAGCTCTTTTTCTGATGCTGAGCTCCACTTTGTTTTTGTGGTACCGGGGATTGAACTCAGGGTCATTCTACCTTCAAGCTACACTCCCAGCACTATTTTTTTATTTTGAAACAGGGTCTTGCTAGGTTGCCGAGAGTCTCATTACTTGCTGAAGCTGTCCTCAAATCTGCGATCCTTCCATCTTAGCCTTCCAAGTACTGGTATTACAGGTATGTAGCACCATGCCCTGCCCTAAGCTCATTTTAGTGCTGATTATTCCCATATCAAGAACTTGAATTCTCCATCTAAAATAATTTTATGTCGACTGGCATGCTGGCACACAGCTATAATCCCAGTACTTGGGAGGCTGAAGCAGGAGGATTGCAGCCAAACCAGCCTCAGCAATTTAGCAAGATCCTGTTTCAAAATTAAAATGCTACTACTAATAATAATAAGAAGAAGCCAGGCATGATGGTACACACTTTAATCCCAGTACTTGAGAGACTGAGACAGGAGGATCGCAGGTTGATGGCCAGCCTTAGAAATTTAGAGAGGTCCTCTGCAACTTAGTGAGACCCTGTTTCAAAATAAGAAATAAAATAGGGTTGGGGGTGTAGCTCAGAGGCAGAATGTCCCTGTGCTCAATCCCCAGTATAAATAAATTAGTTATATTTTATATAACTTAAGTCTACATCTATTGGACAAGGCCATTGAACAAAGGAGGATCTGAAAGCAGCACTTGGCACTGTGGAGTCTGCGGCACACCCAAACACGAGCCCCAGCACTGGCCCCATGTTGCAGTTTAAGAGAGAAAGCAGCACAGTTCAGTCAGGTTTGTGGACATCAACTATAACTAAAAGCTCCACTTCCCTCAGTCTCCCAGATATCTCATTAGTTCACAGCGGTAAACCTCTATACAATGTACATATATTACTGGTTTTTTTGTTTGTTTGTTTGTTTGTTTGTTTTTTTGGTACTAGGGATTAAACCCACAGGCATTCTACCTCTGGGCTACATTCTAGCCCTTTCCATTTTTTATTTTGAAACAAGGTCTCACTAAGTTGTCGAGGGTCTTACTAAGTCACTGAGGCCAGTCTTGAACCTATGATCCTCGTGTCTCAGCCTCCCAAGTTCTGGGATTATAGACATGTACCACTGCACCTGATTCATACGTTTCTCTCTGTGTGTGTGTGTGTGTGTGTGTGTGTGTGTGTGTGTGTGTGTGAGAGAGAGAGAGAGAGAGAGAGAGAGAGAGAGAGAGAGAGAGAGGGAGGGAGAGACTGGGGATTGAACCCAGGGGCATTCTACTTCTAAACTACCCCCAGCCCTTTTTTATTTTTTTGTTTTGAAACAGAGTCTCACTAGGTTGCTGAGAGCCTCACTAAGTTGCAGAGGCTGCCCTCAAACCTGGATCCTCCTGTCTCATTCTCCCAAGTGCCGGGATTATAATGCCATCATGCCCAGCTCATACATTACATTTTAATTAACTCCAGTATATATTTGCCTACCTCTGAATCATATTTTAAAATATCCTGCTTTTATGAATTGAGTGCACTTACATTGCTCTGGATTTATAGATACACCTGGTCTCCTTTAACTTAGGTGACTAACCCTCCTGAAAAAGGAAGTGGAGAATCTGGCTGAAAAGGAAAATGTTAATAACAGGATGAACATAAAAGAAGGGAACAGAAAGAATTCAGTCTTTCCTACCACAGAGAGAGCCCAGAAATCATAAAGGCACCGGTAGTGACCTGGGTATTTCCCCATGAAATACCTATTTTCTTATTATCACTTTCCCCTGCAATGGAACGTTCAAAATCAATCAGTCTTCCCAGGTGTGAAAAGCAAGTTTGTACACAACTACAGCAACCATTCCTCCTCTAAAGGTTTTCAAAACAAAACTTCAATTTATGTGACTGTCACAGAACAATAGAAGCAAGCCCAAGCTGGGCGTAGTGGCACATGCCTGTAATCCCAGTACTTGGGAGGCTGAGACGGAAGGATAGCAGGTTCAAAGCCAGCCTCAGCAACTTAGTGAGGTTCTTGGCAATTTAGCAAGACCTTATTTACAAATAAAAAATAAAATATGGCTGTGGGTATAGCTCGGAGGTAAAATGCCATTGGGTTCAATCCCTAGCACCACAGAGAAGGAGAAGGAGGAGGCAGCTCAAGTTGGGCATGATGGCACACATCTGTAATATCAGTATTTGGGAGACTGAGACAGGAGGATTAAGCCTAACCTCAGAATTTAGAGAGGCTTTCAACAACTTTGTGAAACCTTGTTTCAAAATAAAAAATAAAATAAAATAGAACTCAGGTGTAGCTTGGAGGTAGAATGCCCTTGGGTTTAATCCCCAATACTGCATAAGTAAATAAATATAGAAATCAATTATCCAAATATTTATCGGGCATCTTCTTTGCCCCAGGAACTGTGCTTGTCCAAAGAAATATGCTGGTGAAGAGTACACACTCCTTTTCCTCCAAGTAGCAGACCTGTATTGGGAACAGATGAGTCAGCTGCAGACATCCCCAAGATGACGTGCTGGGAGTCAGCTCAGCCTTTAAAGGGACCAGGAAAAGATTGCAGAAAGAACTGTCATCTAAACCAAGATCCGAAGGAAGACTGTGAGTTAGGGAGGGGTAAAAGAATATCAGGAGCATTCAAGGTAGACAAAAAAAATTTCCAAAGCCTAGAAGAAAGTGAAAGAGGTTATGGGGTCTTGCAGCAACCCAGTGTGGCTGACATGTGCTTTTGGAGAGGAGAGGGTCAAGAGAGGGAGACAGCCAGGCACCGTCGTGCATGCAAGTAATCTCAGTACTTGGGAGGCTGAGACAGGAGGATTACATGTTCAAGACTGCCTCAGCAATTTAGCGAGATCCTATTTCCAAGTAAGAGCCTGGCGTGGTGGTGCACGCTTGTAATCCCAGCATTTGGGAGGCTGAGACTGGAGGATCCGAGTTTGCGGCCAGCCTCAGCTACCTAGTGAGGCACTCCGCAACTTAGTGAGACCCTGTTTCAAAATAAAGAATTAAAAATAGGGCTGGGGGTATAGCTCGGAGAGGTAGAATGCCCCTGAGTTCAATCCCCAGTACCGCAAAAAATAATAAAAAATAAAATAAAAATCTATTTCCAAGTAAAACATAAAATAGGGCTGGAGATGAAGATCAAAGGTAGAATGCCTCTGGGTTCAACCCTCAGCAACACACACACACACACACACACACACACACACACACACACACACACATGCACGAGGGAGACAGAAGAAAAATGGGTTAGATCATAAAGCAGCTTTTATTTATTAGTTTATTTATTATTGTGGTACTGGGGATTTAACCTCAGGGCATTCTACCTCTGAACTACATCCCCAGTCATTTTTTATGTTGAAACAGGGTTTGTCTAAGTTGCTGAGGCTGGCATCCAACCCGCAATCCTCCTGTCTCAGCCTCCCAAGTACTAGGATGACAGGCCTGTGCCACCACACCTGGCTATAAAGCATCTTTTAAATGATGTCATTGATTTTTTTCTTCATTCAAAAAACAATGAGAAGCATTGTAGGATCTATAGCAGGAAAGTGACATAATAACCAGACATGTGCTTCTGAAAGGCCAGTGTTTGTACAGTAGATTCAAGGAAAGCAGGATGGAGAAAGGGAACCAGCGAAGAAGCTTCCACAGCCATCCCAGTGAGTAGTGGCTGTTTTCCAAAGTGATCGAGATGAAGATCAAGGAGAGATAGAAGTAATTTTAAGAAAACTGAGCCAGGCATGATGGCGCATGATTGTAATCCCAGTACTTGAGAGGCTGAGACAGGAGGCTGGAAGTTTCAAGACCAGCCTCAGATATTTAGTGAAGCCCTCTGCAACTTAGTGAGACCCTGTTTCAAAATAAAGAAGAAAAAATAGGGCTGGAGGTGTAGCTCAGAGGTTAAATGTCCCTGGGTTCCATCCCCTGTGCCACGAAAGAAAAAAAGAGAAAGAAAATAAAAAAGAAAGAAGGAAAAGAAAACTGAATGTACACTTTTTTTTTTTTTTTTTTTTTTTTTTTTTTTTTTTTTTTTTTTTTTTTTTTTTTTTTTGCGGTACTGGGGATTGAACTCAGGAGCATTCTACCTCCGAGCTATACCCCCAGCCCTATTTTTTATTCTTTATTTTGAAACAGGGTCTCACTAAGTTGTGGAGTGCCTCACTAGGTAGATGAGGCTGGCCTCAAACCCAGATCCTTCCGTCTCAGCCTCCCAAATGCTGGGATTACAAATGTGCGCCACCACACCTGGCTTGAATGTACACTTCTTTAATCCCTGCATTTGGGAGGTTTAAGGTCAGTCTCAGCAGCCTAGCAAGACCCAAAAAGGGGGTGTAACTCAGAAGTAGAGTGTCCCTGGGTTCAATCCCCAGTACCAGAAAAAAAGGAAGGAAGGAAGGAAGGAAGGAAGGGAAGGAAGGAAAAAAGAAAGATAGATCACAGTAGAGAGATAACAAGGACCAAGGAAGAAAGACTCAGATGAAGTAGAAGGATGAATCTCAGAAAGCATGCCACTTATCTTTCTTTCTATTCTCTCTCTCTCTCTCTCTCTCTCTCTCGCTCGCTCGCTCGCTCACTCTCATTCTGGGACTTGAACCCAGGGCCTCCCTCACACTTGCTCAGCACATGCTCCACCACTGAGCTGCATCCCGGCCCCCTATATATTTGTGCACTACTGTGAGGTCAGAAGAGCCACTCAGAATTATGCCTCCTTGGGAAAATTAAGAAAAAAGAATTGCACAGAAAAATCACTAAAAGAAAAGCACCAAGTACAAGCTCCTGGAAATTCTAGAAAGAAAGGAAAGAAGGAGAAGGCCAGCAGGCAGGCAGGTGGGCAGACGGGCAGAATGACACGTGACAAAAATCTTACCCACAGAAGAGGTCAAAACTTCTACTTCAGAAGAGTTAAAAGATGTTTAAAAATAATACAAGCTTCCTTCCTTCTTAAGTAAACTATTAATTAGGCCCAAACAAAGGTGGCTGAGCAGAGAGGTGGCTTGGTAGGGGTTGGGGTCAGTAAGGAAGGTGGCTGGATGAGACCCAGCAGGGTCAAGAGATTGGTAACACAGGGTGACTAAGCAAATAAGTAAAAGTGTTGGGAACAGTGAGAACTGGGAATGCGACAGGAGGGCAAGAAAGAAGAAGAGCTGGCTGGGACTGGATCCTGGGTGAGCTGCTGTGCAGGTGCTCCTCCACTCGTGAGGGTCGGCCTTACCATTTCTTGAGTTTACACTGGTACAAAAAATGATACTCGTTCAATAGAATCCATACTTGTTCGCAATTCAATGCTTTTGACATATTATAGAGTTGGGCAATCATTACATCTTCCAAATATTTTCACTGCCTCCCAACCCCCAATCCATGCTCATTAGCAACCAGACCCTGCATCACACAGACTTCCAGCCTCGGCAATACTCATCCACTTTCTGTTTTTATATATTTACCTATTCTGGAATTTTATATAAATGGAATCGTACATTGTGTGGTTTTTTTGTGCCCGGCTTCTTTCTCTTAGCTTAATGTTTTCAAGGTTCATTCATGTCATAGTACACATCAGTATTTCAGTGTGTGTGTGTGTGTGTGTGTGTGTGTGTGTGTGTGTGTGTTCTTAGGGATTGAACGCAGGAGCATTCGACCTCTGGGTTACACCCCCAGCACTATTTTATTTTTTATTTTGAAACAGGACCTCACTAAATTGTTGAGGCTGGCTATAAATCTGTGATCCTCCTGTCTCAGCCTCCCAAGTACTGGATTTACAGGCATATGCCACCACACCCAGCTATATTTTTCATTTTGAAACAATATCTCACTAAATTATTCAAGGTCTTGCTGAATTACTGAGGCTGGCCTGGAACCTATGATCCTCCTGTCTCAGCCTTCCAAGTGCTGAAATCACAGGTGTGTGCCACCATACCCGGCTTCATTCCTTTTCATGGCAAAATAATATCCCATTGTATGGATATTCCACATTTGTTCATCTGCTCATCACTTGATGGACATTCATGCCACTTCTTTGTTGGGGCTAGTATAAGTAATGCTGCTATGCCTATTTGTAAGCTTTTGTGTGGACATGTATTTTCATTTCTATTGGGTATATATCTAGGAGTGAAATTGATGGGTCATGCGGTAACTTTATGTTTAATACTTTGAAGAGCTGCCAAACTCTCTGCCAAGTAGTACATCATTTTCTAGCCCATCAGAAACATATGAGAGTACTAATTCCTCTACACTCTTGCCAACCTTTGCCATTATCTTTCTTATTGTAGCCATAACATAAATGTGAGGTACTATCTCATTATAGCATTGATTTGCATTTCCCTGATGACTAAGGAAGGTTAGCATTTTTTTCATGTGCTAATTGGCCAATCACACATCTTTGAAGATAATTAAGTTGTAAGAAGCCGGGCGTGGTGGCTCATGCCTGCAATCCCAGTTCTTGGGAAGCTGAGACAGGATGATCACAGGTTTGCAGTCAACCTCGGTAACCTAATGAGGCCTCCAGAAACTTAGTGAGACCCTGTTTCAAAATAAAAAATAAAAACAGGGCTAGGCGTATAGCTCAGAGGTAGAATGCACCTGGTTTCAATCTCCAGTGGCTAGGGGTATAATTCAGAGGTAGAATGCCCCTGTGTTCAATCCTTAGCACCACAAAAAGAAAAAAAAAAGTTATATATTCTGGATCTACCTGATACATTAGCAGATACATGCTTTGCAAATATTTTCTCCCATCCATGGGTTGTCGTCTTACTTTTTTGGTGGTATTCTTTGAAACACAAATGTGATCATTTTTTTGTGGGGGGGGGGATACTGAGGATTGAACCCAGGAGCATTCTACCTCTTAGCTACACCCCCAGCCCTTTTTACTTTTTATTTATGAAATGGGATCTTGCTAAGTTGCTGGGGCTGGCCTCGAACCTGCGATTCTCCTTTCTCAACCTCCCAAGTATTGAAGTTGTATTTATCTATTTTTTTTCTTTTGTTGATTGTGTCTTTAGTGTTGTATATAAGAAGCCTTTGTCTAACCCAAGGTCAAAAGAATTCTTAAGGCAGGCATGGTGAAGCATGCCTATAAACCCAGTACTTGGCAGGCTGAGACAGGAGGATTACAGGTTCCAGATCAGCCTCAGCAATTTAGTAAGACTCTCAGCAACTTAGCGAGACTGTTTCAAAACAAAAAACAAAATAGGCTGAGGGTGTAGCTCAAAGGCAGAATGTCCCTGGGATCAATCTCCAGAACTACATACATACGCACAAAAAAAGGACTCTTTGAATTTACTTGTAAGAGTTTTAGCTGAGTGTGGTGGCGCATGCCTGTAATCTCAGTACTTGGGAGGCTGAGACAGGAGGATTACAGATTCATGACCAGCCTCAGCAACTTAGCAATGCCCTCAGCAACTTAGTGAGATCTTGTTTCCAAATAAAAATTAAATAGGGCTGGGGGTGTAGCTCAGAGGTAGAATACTCCTGGGTTCTATCCCTAGTACCACAAAAAAAAGTTTTAGTTTTTGCTCTTAAAATTTTTACATGTAGTATAAGGAAGGAGTCCAATTTTATTCTCTTACATGTGAATATTCAATTGTCCCAGAACCCTTTCATAAAAATACTATTCCCCCCACCACACACACACACACACTCCATTTTATTGTATTGGCCTTCCTCCTCCTCCTCCTCCTCCTCGTCCTCCTCCCCCTCCTTCTCCTCCTTTTTTTTTGGTGGGGGGGGGACTGAGGATTGAACCCAGGGGCACTGTACCTCTCAACCATACCCCCAGTTCTATTTTTTGTTTTGGTTTGGTTTGGTTTGGTTTTGAAACAGGGTCTTTACATCTAACTCTTGACTTCTATTGACTATTCCTTGGCACCAGGCTTGTGTTGCCCGTGAGGGCAGCCACAAGGTCAGCCCTCGGTAGACTGCCCAGCTGTCTGTATAGACATGCTGTGGCCCAGTCTCCTGCATGAAGATTAACCAAACCACTCGGAACTCGGCCCAGTGGCTGGAGTATCTGGTCCTGGTCTGATACTGTCATAGGAGAAGGATCAATTCCTCAACTCAGGATCTGAGGGGTCCTTGGCTTACATGATGGAAAAGAATTTCATTACAAGCCAATCAGAGACATAATCAGAGGTTTTTTAGGAAAGTAGGAAATACACGTTCAGTGGCCCGTGTTCAGGGGAGAACACGGGCTACCTCCTGAGAGAGAGAAACAGGCTTTGGGAGTACAGGGCTCTTCTTCTGAAGGAAACTTTGTAAATGGAAAACTTGAGGGGCAGGGTTTCAGTGTAACAACTGGATTCCTTTGATCCTGGAGCAGAAAGCAGGTGGCAGTGATCTGATTCTCCTTAAATCTTCCAGTTGACATTATCTAGTTGATGGGTAGCACTCCGACTGTCCCCCTACCTTCTGGCCTTGAACAATATCTTTCTCTAGACTTCTTTAATCAGTTTTAATTAGTCTAAAAACAGGATATGTTAAAAACAATTTGCTGGACATATAGTGTTTTAAGATTTATTTGACAGACTTTCAGGGTAAAGATGAGGACCATGATGGAGTTTCTAGATTTAAAGCTACAGTCATCCTTTTCTTTCCTGTTTGTCTCCCTTCCACCTATTACTTTTGTTTGTCCTATTCTACCTCAATACCAAAGGTCCCTGTGGAGGGTTGTAAGGCCACAGCTGCCCACGTGGGCAGCAGCCCGTGACAAGAGCCATCAGTATACCATGCTTCTGCAGGTTTAAGGGGCTCTCCCTTCCTCATAGGGACTTGGGGTGCCTCCCACTTCTGTGGGCTCCAAGGGAGCTGTCTCCAGCAGAGTATGTAGCTGCTCAGACAAAGGGCCACTAGAAAACCATGCTCCTTGCTCTAAGGATGCACCCCACTTCATCAGAGTGGGCACTTGGGCTAGCCCTGTCCAGAGGGCCCAACTTCAGGACCTCAACCAGTCTTTGATAGGGTAGGTGGTCTGCACCATGACTGACCCAGTACCTGTAATGGGCTCACAAGCTAAGAGGGCAGCATATACAGCTACTACCTGTTCGTCAGTGAGAAGGTAGCACACCTCTGCTCCTTTCCATAACTGACAAAAATCCAATTGGGCTATTCCTAGTGCCATGTTTCTGTCATAACCCCCATCTGAAACCTATGTCATCCATTTGGACAGTTAGCAGGAAAGGAAGGGCAGGGTCTACTACCTGCAGAGGTTGTGTCTGTGCCATCACCCTCTTAGTGGCAGCAAATACAATTTCCATCTCAAGGGTCCAGTCCCAAGTTGCCCCCTTATAAACAAGGTGGTGTAAGGGGCACAAAAGCATAGCTAAGTGGGGTATAAAAGTCTGTAGAAACCCTAAAAGACCCAGATACATCTGTAACTGTCTGACCGTTCCTGGTTGAGGATAGGCTTGTATCTTGTCTATCACTGCTTCAGACATCACCTTTCCTGAGAATTTGACAGAATGCCCAGGTCCCTGGACCTTGTCTTCCTTGACAGCCCACCCCCATTCCAGAGACTGTATGTAGCTGCTTCTAACTCTGTAAGAGAATCAGAGGTTAGCATAATATCATCCGTATAATGGTACAACTGTACAGCCTCAGACTTCTGCCAAGAGGCTGAATCCTGTGCCACCAAATTATGACACAAGGTAGGACTATGCAGGTATTCCTGGGGCAATACCAAATGCCAATGGAGAAAAGGGCATTCACCGAGTCTACAATGAGATGATACTGTCCCAGTTCATGTGACAGATGATCCATCAATTCTGAAATATTGGGTACTGCTGCATGCGAGGGTGGTGTCACTTTATTTAGCTCCCAATAGTCTACTGTCATATACCAGGAACCATTAGGTCTTTGCACTGATCACACGGGAGAGTCCAATGGGCTATGAGTCAGGCAGATTACACTCACCTCTTCTAGATTCAGTATCACTTGTCCAATTTCTTCAAGCACCCATGGTAACTTGTACTGCCACACATTCACGATCCTTGTGGCTTGGGGGAATTGTAAGGGAGCATCATGGGGATGTCCTCTAGTGATGGTCTTTACCACACCCACCTGTCGCCAGAATTCTCTGATAGTTATCTGCACAGTCAATGCCTACAATATGACCATCCCAGGATGTACTCAGCTATGGGGGATATATACAAGTCATATTGCTTAGGAGGCAGGAGTTTGATTCCCAAAGTTGCCTGAACACATGGAACTGTGATGAGATGGCCCACATAACCCTTTATGGCAGCCCTAGATCGGTAAATTTGTCCAGGTTGCCAAAGAGGAGGGTGCTGTCTGCTCCCGTATCAACTAGTGCCAGGATGAGTTGCACATTGAGGAGGGACCAGTAAATGATCGATTCTACATGTGGCCTCACAGGTCAACCAGTTCCCTCACTAACCGGTAGCTAATCAATAAGAAAGTCAGTCACACATATCTCTCAAGCTATTCCCGCAGCTTTTTTTTTTGGAGGAAAAGGGGTATAGCTTTGGTTTAGGCGAAAATGTCACCAGAGTGCCAGGAGCACTTCACTGGGCTGGTGGTTTATCTTCTCCTCGGGCAGCAATGGTGTCCAGGAGCTGTCGCTGCCACTGCTCCACTGCATCCAGCAGCTGCTGGGTGCTCTCGTTCCAGGGTGAGTGTCCTAGTGCCCCTCTGGAGGAACAACCCAGGGTGGAGGAGATGTGGCCCCAGCCTCCCTGTGGTTCCAGCAGCAGCATATCTGGCAGCAAGGACCCTATCAGAGGATTGGGATGATGCATGTCCCCAGCAGAGGAAGTCTGGCAGGTTTTAGAGGTGCTGAATAACAGCAGGGTCCCCAGTGCCACCGGAGTAGGACTCAGCAGGCAGAAGAGGCAGCAGGTGCGAGTGGAGCTTCCTGGCCCCTCGCCCAACCCCATGCTGGGCAGATTAAAGGGACCATGACCTCCAGGAGGATCGAGGAAGACCAGGAGGCTGCAGGTGTGGACGGTGGGTAAGTGAGGCTGGGGCTCGGCGGGAAGCCACCCTCGCAGTCACCCTGGAACGAGAGTGACCAGCCTGTTTGATCGGGCAAGTTGATTACATTAGGCTGCTTCTGTCACAGAAGGAGCAACCTTTGTTCTTACTGGAATAGATGCTCTAGATATGAATTTACCTTCCCTGCACACAATGCTTCTGTAGAAATGACCATCTGTGGACTGACTTACAGAACGCCTCATCCACCACTGTGCTACTTACTCCACACTAATTGAAAAACATACTTCAAATGAGGCGCTGCAATACTCCTGGAATTCTGGGGTCTTATTATGCTCCCCACCACTCACGGCAGCTGGTTCAGTGCAAAATGGAACAGACTGTTGAAGACTCAGTGCCGGTTGGATGGAAATCCCTTACAGGCCTGAGACAACCTCCAGGAAGCTGTATATTTTCTAAGTAGCATCCAGTAATATCCAATGCTGTTTCTCCCATAGCTGGGATTCACAGGTCCAGGAATCAAGGGTGACTTTATGCTTTGGTGGTCTAGAGATCCAAATTACAAAGAAAAAAAATGTTTCTATGGGGAACAGGACAATGATTCCATTGAACTGGAAGTTGCAACTGACCTCAGGTTATTTTGAGCTCCTAATACCTTTGGGGTTTTTTGTTGTTATTGTTGTTGTTTTGTTTACGGAACTGGGGATTGAACCCAGGGGCATTCTACCTCTGAGCTACACCCTCAGCCCTATTTTTATTCTTATTTTGAAACAGGGTTTCACTAAGTTGTGGAGGCCTCACTAAGTACCAAGGCTGGCCATGAACCTGCTATCCTCCTGTCTCAGCCTCCCAAGTTCTGGGATTACAAGTGTGTGGCACCATGACCGGCTCCTAATGCCTTTGAATCAACAGGTAAAGATGGGAGAAGAAAATAGAAGTGCATGGAGGTCAAGCTAACATGGGATTGTTATGGGATAACACGGTCCCACTCGTGGGTCCTTGGCCTCCGTGATAAAAAGAATTTTAACACGTGCCAGTCAGGAACAAAAGGCAGGAATTTATTTAGGAAAATAAGGAACTGGGGGAGAGAACAGGTGAGCACGAGGGTAAGAGAGCGAGCCCGAGGAGGGGGCTTTCTTTTATAAGCTTTTAAGAGGGGTGGGCACAGAAGAAGTCTGGACCTCCTCCTTCTTTAGGTATAGGTGGGCGATAGGTGGGCGTTCCAAGTTGGATCCTTCTCTTCCTCAGGTTTCAAGATGGATCTGACCTTGGCTGTGACTCTGGTGTCCTTGGCCCTGAATCTCAGGTGGGGGCAGGGCTTTAGGGGATTAGGGTATGAGATCTCCTAAGAAACTTCCAAGGGGTGGAGTAGAGGCTGAAGCGCTTCAGTTCCAGGTTTTTTATATTAAAGTGATATTTTTACTTTTCCTTCCCATTTGTCTCCTTCCTACCTACTTATTTCTTCTATCCTACATCAGGATGAACTGTGATGGTCAGTTTCATGAATCAGCTTGGTTAGGCTATGGTGCTATTTGGTGAAAGGCCATTAGACTAAGGTGGTGTTAATGCTCTGGATTCTTACATAAGCAAACTGAAACCTCTCTCATTTTCTCTAAGTAGCTAATTTGGGGACACAACGGAAGGTACTGGGGATTGGACTCGGGAGCATTCTATCTCCAAACTATACCCCCAGCCCTTTTTAAAAAAATATTTTTAAATAGGGAATCACTAAGGAGTTGAGGGTCTTGCTAAATTGCTGAGGCTGGCCTTGAACTTCCTGTCTGCACCCTTCTGTCTCAGGCTCCCAAGTACAGGTGCCTACCACCATGCCTGGCTATAAGTAACTAACTTTAAAAAATTAATGAAACAGCCAGATAAGGCCAGCCTTAGCAACTTAGTGACACCCTGTTTTAAAATAAAAAATAAGCTGGGAAGCCGGGCGTGGTGGCGCACGCTTGTAATCCCAGCATTCGGGAGGCTGAGACCGGAGGATCCGGGTTCGCGGCCAGCCTCAGCTACCTAGTTAGGCACTCCGCAACTTAGTGAGACTCGGTTTCAAAATAAAGAATAAAAAAAAAAAATAGGGCTGGGGGTATAGCTTGGAGGTAGAATGCCCCTGAGTTCAATCCCCAGTACCGCAAAAAATAAAAAATAAAAATAAGCTGGAATTTGTAGCACATGCCTGTTATCACAGTACTTGAGAGGCTGAGGATCACAGATTTAAGGACAGCCTCAGCAAGTAGTGAGATTATCATCATATAGCCAGACCCTTTTTCAAAAATAAAAATAAAAAATAGGGCTGGGGGTGTAGCTCAGAGGTAAAATGCCCCTAGGTTCAATCCCTAGTACCACAGACAAATAAATAAATCTATACTTTAAAATAAAAAATAAAAAGGGCTGGGTGTCGCTCAGAGATAACATGAATGCCCCTGCGTTTAATCCCAATACCAAAATAAAAGAAGAAAAAAAGGAAAGGAAAAAAAAAAGAAAGAAGTTGTGAGCCATAAACTATATATTCAGAAATGGACTTCTAGCACTTTCTAGCACTATAATAGCACAAGGAAGCTGGGCATGGTGGCCCACACTTGTAATCCCAGTACTTGGGAGGCTGAGACAGGAGGATCGTGGGTTCACAGTCAGCCTGAGTGAGGCCCTCTGCAACTTAGTGAGACCTTGTTTCAAAATAAAGAATAAAAAATAGGGCTGGGAGTATGCCCCTGGGTTCAATCCCCAGTACCGCAAAAATAAAATAAAATAAAATAAAAATTAGCACAAGGAGCAACCCTGACCTTCTTTCCAGTGAAACCTGTGCAAACCATTAAAGAAACTATTATTGGAAGTTTACTGGAAATACAGTGAATGAAGAAACATCGATCAAGAAAGTCTCTGGGAATTTAGTAACAAAGGAGAAAGTGTAGTAGTCAAACCAGGACTGTTCTCTCTCCTTTGTCCCCAGTTCAGGGAGGCCCACTCCATTCACTTCAAACACTACAGCTGAGAGCACAAGACTCCCTCCCCCAACTCCCAAGCAAATGGCTTTCTTCCCTCCTGGAGAGTGCAGTGTCACAGCTTCTTCTAACCCCAGAGACCTGTTGGTGAGGCCGTGTCCTGGGCTAGTGTGGTTGAGAGTACAACGGTATTGGAAAATTGTTCCAATTAATATCCAAAATGTTAAAAGCAGTGAGTCTGGGTGCTGTGTAGGCGCTTAGGCAGGGAGAGGCGGCTGCTTTGCCTGTTGCTCCTCAGAGCTCCCTCTCCCCTCAGCCCTTTGTCCTAATGTTTACCCGTAGTAAAGCCTTTAGCCTTAAAAATATGTAGAGACAATTAAAAACCCTAAGGTCACAGTGACTGCCTGGTTCACTTCAGAACTGTAAAGATTTCAAGAGCTTTATGCCTTGCTCTTAGAGATTACACACAACTACACTGGCTGTAATTTGTGCCTCTATTTCCCTCCTATTCTTTGGGACCTGGAAAGGTAAACTCCATGTGCCACTTCAAAGCATCCATAGTTGATGGGCAACCAATAGAGCCCAATATAATAAGGGTGAAAGCAAAGTAGATCATTGACCCCTGCACTTAGTAAGCACATTGTCTGGAGACAAGAAGGTATCACCTGGCTAAGGAATAAGTTACTAGCCTGTTACGTTGGTAATGCTGGTAAGAATATACCAATACAAAATCTGTATTTAAAGACTGGGGTCAGGGAGGGGGACAGAGTTCCACTTTCAGGTTTTTCTTCTCCTCCCTATTTCCTACTGACTTTGTAATAAAGTTTTTTTGTTAATACTGTAACCAAGCTGTTAATTAGTTTTTTAAATCGATCTCCCTCTTCAACAGATTTTAGTTGAATTGCAGAAAAGAGCCATTACAACAAGAGGTGGGGGCTTCCTTCTGTCATTCAGTCCACTCATGAAATAGAGACTCCACCCCAGGTGCAGCATGCTGAGAACACTGGAGCCCTGGTCAACAATGCACTGGTCAACAAGGTGGTGGATCTTTGCCAGTAGAGGCAGGCTGGGAGGACTGGGGCTGCTAAACTGTAAACTAGATACTTTGCAGGACAGAAGCTCAGAATAAGACAGCTATGAGGAGCGCTCTTGGAAAATTATCAAACAGTGACCTCAGAAACGATTTCTTCAAAGGAGCCACAATTTTATTGCATGAGTTAGTAGAGCAATTTGTGCATCAGGAAATTGTTAAAAACTGGCAAGCAATCAACTGGCACTTGCTGGAGTCCAACAGCTGGGTGTGGTCAGGGAAAGAGAGGAAGAGAGCCCGACCAAAACCACTGTCTTCCCAGAATGACAGTTTCCTGGACAGCCAAAGCGGGGCCTTCCCAAGCAGCAACAATAGTGTCTTAACATGGTAAGAGAAGGAAAGACTCCACTAGAATAATCCACTGAATTGCCAAACAAACAAGCAAATAACAAGTGTTGTAGGTGGGGGAGTGTCGGTACACAGAGTTGTGAAAAGCCAAGGTGTCGGGACATGTGACTTGATAATGGTTTCTTAGATATGACACCAAAGGCATGGGCATGACAAGAAAAAGCAGACAAAAAATTTTATGAAAATATACAATTTTTGTACATTCAAAGGCATTATTTAGAGAGTTAAAAAAAAAAAAAAAAAAAGGAAACTCAAGGCTGGAGACTTTGCATTTGCAAGACCCTGGGGGAAAAAGAAAGGGAGAGAAGGAAGGGGGGAGAGAGAGAAAGAGAGGAAAGTATTCACTGAGTATTGTTTTTTTTGGGGGGGGGGCAGATGCTGGGGATTGAACCCAAAGACATTCTACCTCCAAACTACACCCCCAGACCTTTTTTATTTTGAAACAGGTTTCCACTTGGTTGGTGAAGCTGGTCTTAAACCTTCGATCCTCCTGTCTCAGCCTTCCAAGTACTGTGATCACAAGCATATAATATCAAGCCTAGCTCTCCCCAAATCTTTAGAACAAAAAGAAAAAGTAACTCTTTTTCAGCGAGAAAATATTGTATAACTGATAAAATATTGTATATCTGATAAGATAGTAATATCTAGAATATATAGGGAATTTATATAACTCGACTCACACAAAACCAAATATCTCAATTCAAAAATGGAAAAAGGAGGCCAGGAGTGGTGGTGCACACCTGTAATCTCAGTACTTGGGAGGCTGAAACAGGAGAATCGCAGGTTTGTGGCCAGCCTCAGCAATTTAGTGAGGCCCTCTGCCACTTAGTGAGACCTTGTTTCAAAATAATGAATAAGAAATAGGTCTGGGTTGTAGCTCTGAGGTAGAATGCCTCTGAGTTCAATCCCCAGTACTGAGGGGAAAAAATAAGACTGGGGGTGTAGTTCAGAGGTAGAACGCTGCTGGGTTCAATCCCCAGAACACAATAAATAAATGAATTAATTAATAAATTAATAAAGGCAAAGGACTTAAATAGATATTTCTCCAAAGAATACAAATGGCCAATAAATACATAGAAAGACACTCAGCATCACTAATCATTAGGGAAATGCAAATCTAAAGTAAAATGAGACACTACCTCATACCCATTAGGTGGTCACTACCAAAATGAAGCAAACAAAAAAACAGAAAGTAACAAGTATAGGGGAAGATGTGGAGAAGTTGGAACCTCTGTGCATTTTTGGTAGGAATGGAAAATAGTATAGTCATTACTAAAAGCAGTAGGAACTGGGCATGTTGGTGCATGCCTACAATCCCAGCTACCTGGGAGGCTAAGGCAGGAGGAATGCAAGTTGGGGTCTGCCTGGGCAACCCAGGAAGATGCTGTCTCAAAATAAAAAGTGAAAAGGAACTGGGCATGGTGGCACATTCTTGTAACCCCAGTAATTGGGAAGCTGAAACAGGAGGAATCCAGGTTCATGGCCAGCCTCAGCAGTTTAGTGAGGTCCTCAGCAACTTAGTGAGACCCTGTTTCAAAGTAAAACGGAGAATGTAAGTCAGAGGTAGAATGCCCCTGGGTTCAATTCTCAGTCCCACAAGGAAAAAAAAAAAAAACAAAGGCCAAGGGTGCAGGTCAGCTGTAGAGTACATGCCTAGCATGTGTGAAGTCCTGGGTTCAAACCAACAACAGCAAATATATACATATGTGTACATATACATATGTATATATTTATATACATATATACATATATCCCCATATATACATATATCCCCATATATATATTCCCATATATATATTGGGGGAAAAGAGAAAGATGAGATCCAGGATCTTCAGAATCTTTCTCTCTGTATACTCTACCATGTGAAGATACAATGGGAAGACAGCCATCTGCAAACCAGGAACCTGGCCCTGAACAGGTCCTGCATTTGTGGCAGCCTGATTTTGAACTTCCCAGCTTCTGGAACCGATGAGAAACTAATGTGTGTTTTTTAGGCCAAAGGAAAGAAAAGAGAAAAGGAAAGGAAAAGGAATGAAAGACCAGAGGAAGTTGTTCTACCTAAAACCAATTAAGTCCAGGTAGTCATTCGAATCCACACATAAAAACAAAGAACACCAGGAAAGTTAGCAGCAATATTGTGATATAATAAGAAAGATAAACAGTATTGTGCCACATAGCAATATTTCAGTCCCGTAAGATCATATTGGAGCTGGAAAATTCTATCACCTTGTAATGTAGCAAACAAACCTTCTGTGTTACCAGTTCCATTAAAAGTATAGTACTGAGGTAGGAAACCCAATTGGAGTCTAGGAAATATTGTTAGGAGTTTAGACACAAGATGGGCCAAAGTAAAAGTTCCCCAATCCCTCCCCCTAGCTGCCCACAAGCAAGTGAGCAGACACTTCCAAAAGATAAGGGAGCTGTTTCTTTGGCAACCCAGAGTCACGATCCAGGAGCTCTCCCTAATGTAAACAAGAGAGAGCCAGTTAAAAGACTGGAGAGAGCTGGGGGATGGTATGTAACGTAAGCATCATGTTTAGGCTAGGTATGATAAATCTAAAGATTACCCCTCCCCTCTCCAAAGGAAGAGACCAAAGATTTAAGAACCATGTGAGACCTTTGTTTGAGGTTCAGACCAGTAAGTTTTTCAACTGAGCCACTTACCATTAAATAAAGAAATCTGTCTCGGATTTCGGCCTCCAGAAATCCTGTCTCGGGAAGCAGGGGAAACTGAGTTTTCTGCAACAGTGCAAGCTGGGAATCTCAGTATTCGGGAGGTGGAGACAGGAAGATCACAGGTTTGAGGACAGCCTCAGCAACTTAGCAAGACCCTCAGCAGTTTAGTGAGACCCTATTTTTTATTCAAAAATTTAAAATAAAATAAGCCAGGCGTGGTGGTGCACGCTTGTAATCCCAGCATTCGGGAGGCTGAGACCAGAGGATCTGGGTTCTCGGCCAGCCTCAACTACCTAGTGAGGCATTCTGCAACTTAGTGAGACTCGGTTTCAAAATAAAGAATAAAAAAATAGGGCTGGGGGTATATCTCGGAGGTAGAATGCCCCTGAGTCCAATCCCCAGTACCACAAAAAAAAAAAAAAAAAAAAAAAATTAAAATAAAATAAAATAGGGCTGGAGATATATGCCTATAATCCTAGTAATCGGAAGGCTGAGACAGGAGGATTGCAGATTCAAAGTCAGCCTCAGTAATTTAGTGAGACTCTTATTTATTTATTTATTTATCTATCTATCTATTGATTTAGTTAGTTAGTTTTGGTACTGGAGATTGAACCCAGGGACATTATATTTCCAAGCTACTTCCCCAGCCCTATATTATTATTATTTTTTTTTTTTTAGTGATAAACAGGATCTCGATAAGTTGCTGAGAGCCTCACTAAATTGCTGAGGCTGGCTTCAAACCTGCGATCCTCCTGTCTCAGCCTCCCAAGTACTAGGATTATAGGCCTGTGCCACCACACCCAGGCCTTGTTTCAAAATAAAAACTGAAGTAGGGCTAGGGGTATAGCTCAGAGCTAGAATGCCTCAAGGTTGTATCCCCAGGACCACACTCATACACAAAAAAATATAGTACATACAGCTGGGTGCGGTGGCATATATCTGAAATCCCAATACTTGAGGCTGAGACAGGAAGATCGCAGGTTCGAGGCCAGCCTCAGCAACTTAGCAAGACTCTCAGCTACCTAGCAAGACCCTGTTTCAAAACAAAAAATGAAAGGGCTGGGGATGTAGTTCAGAGATAGAATGCCCCTGGGCTCAATCCCCAGTACCACAAAAAATATATATATATAGTAAATACAATTATAGACAATACATGATATTTGATAATGATATTAAACTACTGTGCTACTAGCCTTTTATGTTAGAATATACTTTATCTACATATTTTAAAAATTGGGCTGGGGTGTAGCTTAGTGGTAGAGTGCTTGCCCAGCATGCATGAGGCCCTGTGTTCTATCTCCAAAACTGCAAACAATAAAACTTAAAAAAAAAAATGCTGTAAAACAGTGTGCCAAGTTATGTTGGCAGCAGCCTTGTCCACTTGTGTGTGCCACGTCTCTGAGTGCATAGTTTTCTCTTGTGCTGAACCCAGTCTTGCGTTGTTTTGTTCATCATGTGCCTTCAATGTAAAAAAATCCAGTGTTAATGTTGGCAGGAGGAGGCCACATTGCATCACAGTCCTGGAAGCAGAATTAAATGATTAAGGACTGCGAAGGTGGAACATTTCTGATGGTTACTGCTCGACAATCAGCCATGGCCCGTCCCATCCAGCTACAACCTGTAAAAACAAGAAGAAAGTGGCAGAAGGGCCTCTCATTAAAGGCAAAGAGACTAACAAAAATTCAACAAAGGTCTATATCCAATAAGCAGAATTGAAGACTAAACAGAAGTGTGTCCCTCTCAGCACCATGGCAGTCACGGCCAACGCAGTGTGTTTGGGAGGTTGAAAGGAAAGGCTGGACCCCACTACAGTGTTGAGTTCACTGGTAGCTCAACTTGGTTTGAAAGATTCAAAAATTGTTATGCATTACATAATGTGAAACTGAGTGGTGTGTCTGCAAGTTTTCGTGTGAAGGCAGCTGAAGAGTTTTTGGAGACTCTAGATAAGCCAATCATGGAGGAAAATTTCTTGCCAGAGCATGTCTTCCATGTGCAGGAAACCCACGTCTCTTGGAAGTGGATGCCTGAGGGACTTTGTTTGGTCGATGAGGAGGCCAAGTCAGCGCCAGGTTTCAAGGCATATAAGGACCCACAGCAGTCTTGCTTGGGGACAGTGTTGCAGGCTGCAAATTGGAACCCTCTTTGATCTGGCACAGTGAGAACCCAGAGCCTTCAGATGTGTTAACATGTCATACTGCCAGTTGCTTGCTATAGGAGCAATAAGGAATCTTGTGTGACCAGCTCCTCTTCCAAGATGCCTTCGTGAATCACTGTGCCAGCGAAACAGAGATGTACTGTTTGGAGAATAAGGTATTTTTCACCATGTTACTTATTGTTGATAATGCTCCCTCATGTCCTCCTTTCACTGATGATCCTCATCCCAATATCCAAGTGGTGCTTTTCTCTCCAGACGCCACCTCCTTCATCCAGCCTGTGGATCAGGAAGCTCCTGCAGTTTCCAAGGCAGCCCAGGAGGACCTTTGCACAGGCTCTTGCTGCACTGAGGAGACACTGATGCAGATCTGGGAGGGTTGTAATATCGGTGACTCTCCGGACCTTGCTTGGACTTGGGGAGAGGTCACCGAGGACCGTATGAAGGTCATCTGGATGAAGACGCTCCAAAGGTTCATTCTGGCCCCAAGCAATTCTCCAAGCATGGGGAGGTTGCAGAAATTCATGAAGGTGGTGGTTGAGATGGAAACAAGTTCACCTTGGGTGTGGGGTGGATGACATTGAGGGACTCCTGGGCAAGGTTCCTGAGGAATTGACAAGGAGAAGTTGGTGGAAATAGAATAGGAACCTTACCTGACAAAGAGGTAAGGGAAAGAGCTGGGCATGGTGGCCTGTAACTTTAGTACTTTGGAGACCGAGACAGGAGGATTGCAGTTTTGAGGACAGCCTCAGCAATGAGGCTTTCAGCAGCCTAGCAAGACCTTGTTTTCAAACAAAAAAATAAAAATGTCTGGGGGGTGTAGCTTGGAGGTAGAATGCCCTAGTAAAACACACACACACACACACACACACACACACACACACACACACACACGAGAAAAGGAAATTTCAAGAAAAGAAAAAGAAGAACTCCCAATCTGAGCATGGTGGAACACACCCATAATTCCAGTACTTGAGAGACTGAGACAGGTGTACAGCAGGTTCAAGACCAGTGTTAACAACTTTGCAAGACTCTCAGCAACCTAGCAGGACTCTTTTTTGATACAAAATAAAAAATAAAAGAAGGGCTAAGTAGGTAGATGGCCTCTAAATTCAATCCCCAGTACTATGAAGGAGAATGAGGAGGAAGAAGAGGAGAAGGGAAGAAGAGGAGGAGGAGGAGAAGCTTTTACATACAGAACTGAACTAGCATCTTAGATGTTTGATAGCATGATTTCCAACACTGAAAGGGGTTCAATAATAGAGAGGAATGTTCATGGTGCATTGTCTGCTTACAAGCAATCTAGGATTAAAAAAAAAAGAAAACCAAATGCAAAACATACCACCAAGGATATATGTGTTATTTAGCCTTCTTTCACTATCACAAAATACCTGAGTAAACCAACCCAACTTAGAAGGAAGAAAGGTTTATTTGGGCTCATGGTTTCAGTCCATGGCCACTGGGTCCATTGCCTTCAGACCCACAGCACAGGCAAGGAAGCCGCTTGCCTCCTGGTGGCTAAAAAGAAAAAGAGGAAGGAGAGGGGTCCTTCAAGAGCACACTTTCCAATGTCCTAACTTCCTCCCAAGAGTCTGCCTCCCCCCAAAGGTGGCACTACCTCCCGATATCTCCATGAGCTGGGAACCAAACCTTCTACACATGGGCATTTGGGAGACATCCACGATCTAACTATAACAGCATCTTTCTGAAAAAATGAACGCCTGCTTAAGAAGTCTCAGACGGCCCCTCAGGAGGATTCCAGAAGAAGATCTTGTTATTATAGAAGATGACAGCCCCATGACTGGTATTGCCCCTGAGGACCTTCCACTGGGACAGGAGGTGGAGGTGGAGGAATGATCCTGACCCTGTGGAGACCTAGGCTCCTTTGTTTCTAACCAAAAAAAAAAAAAAGTTTAAAAAGTAAAATATTTAAAAATAGTAGAAAGTTTGTAGAATGAGGACATGAGGAAAGAAAATATCTGTACAGCTGTACAAGTCCATGTTTTAAGCTGTTAGCAAAAAGTAAAAAGTTTAGCCAGGCATGGTGACACATGCCTGTAATCCCAGTAGTTGGGAGGCTGAGATAGGAGGATCACAGGTTTGAGGACAGCCTCATCAACTTAGCAAGACCCTCATCAAATTATCAAAACCCTGTTTCAAGATTAAAAAAAAAAAAAAAAAAAAAAGGCCGTGCATACATCTGCAATCCCAGTAGTTGGGAGGCTGAAACAGAAGGATTGCAGGTTTGAAACCAGCCTCAACAATTTAGTGAGGCTTTCAGAAACTTAGCAAGACCTTGTTTCCAAATGAAAAATAAAATAGGGCTGGAGTAGTACCTTGGACGTAGAATACCCTTGGGTTCAATCTCTAGTACCACATAGGAAGGAAAGAAGGGAGGAAGGGAGGAAGGGCGGAAGGAAGGAAGGAAGGAAGGAAAGAAGGAAGGAAGGAGAGAGAGATACTATGAGATAAATAGCATATCAAAATGTATGGGCTGGCCAGGAGTTATGGCACAAGCCTATAATCCCAATACTTGGGGGGCTGACACAGGAGAATCACGGGTTTGAGGCCAGCCTGGGAAACTAATGAGACCCTGTCTCAAAATGAAAAATAAAAAGAATTGGGGTATAGCTCAGTGTTAGAGTGCTCCTGGGTTCAATCTTCAGTAAAACACACCACACACACACACACACACACACACGCGCATACACACAGTATGGGATGCAGCTATAACAGTGATTAGAGGGAAATTTATAGTATAGCTGTAAATACTTAATTCATTAATTATTAAGATACAACTACTACCCAGAGATTGATACAGTTCAACGCAATCCCTGACGGACTTCCAGCTGACTTCTTTGTAGAAACTGACAAGCTCATTCTAAAATCATATGGAATTGCAAAGTATCCAGAATAGCCAAAAGAATTCTGAAAAAGAAAATAAAGTAGTATTCACACTTCTCAATTCCAAAACTTACTATCAAAGAAAAAAAAATAAGATAACATGGTACTGGAAAAGGATAAACAATCAGATCAGTGGAATGGAATTAGGACTCCAGATCATCTGTGCACAACTGATTTGCCTCAGGGATGCAAAGGTCACCCAAGGATAAAGAAAAGTCCTCAAAAAATGATGTTGACGACTGGCATGGTGGCACGTGCTTATAACCCCAGTACTTGGGAGGCTGAGACAGGAAGATCACAGGTTTGAGGACAGCCTCAGCAAGTAGTGAGACTCATCAACCTAGCAAGATCCTGTGTCAAAATAAAAATAGAATAGGTCTGGAGGTGGAGCTCAGAAGTAGAATGCCCCTGAGTTCAATCCTCAGTTGGACCTTGACCTCATCCTATATCCAAAAATTAACTCAAAATAAATCAAAATCGTAAATATTAGAGCTATCACTATAAATTCTTAGACATAAATTTAGGGATAAACCAGGTATAGTGGCACATGCCTGTAATACCAACATTTGGTAGGCTGAGACAGGAGGATCACAGGTTCAAGGCCAGCCTCAGCAACTTAGTAAGACTCTTAGCAACCTAACAAGACCGTGTTTCAAAACAAAAAATAAAAAGGCCTAAGAGTTTAACTTAGAGGCAGAATGTCCCTGAGTTCAACCCCCAGTACCACAAAGCAAACAAAAAGGCAAAAGTTTGTAGTATGAGGATATGATGAAAAAAATATCTTGTACACCTGTACAATGGGTTTGTCTTTTAAGCTAACTGTTAGCAGAAGTCAAAAGTTTAGCCAGATATGGTGGTGCACACTTGTATTCCCAGTACTAAGGAGGCTGAAACAGGAGGATCCAGGTTGAAGGTCAGTCTCAGTAATGTAGGAAGACCCTTAGTAATATAACAAGAACCTTAGCAATTTTGTGAGACTCAGTTAAAAAAAAAAAAAAAAAAAGAGCTGGGGATGTAGCTCATAAGTAGAATTCCCCTGGGTTCAATCCCTGGCATCACAAAAAATAAAGTAAAAAAATATAAAAACATTTTTGTGGGCCCCTAAAAATATTTTTGTGCCAGAGGATTAAGCTGGAATCTTTCCACCTTTGTATCACTAGTTCCCAGCCTAAGCACATCAATATTCAACAAGTTTTTTTTAATGAGATTATTATTTTAGACCAACCTACGCCAAAAAGTTGTTTAAGAATCAAATGGTACTTGGGAGGCTGAAACAGGAAGATCATAGGTTTGAAGCCAGCCTCAGCAACTTAAGCAAGATTTTGGCAACTTAGTGCAACTGCTTCAAAATTTTAAAAATAAGCCGGGCGTGGTGGCACACGCTTGTAATCCCAGCATTTGGGAGGCTGAGACCAGAGGATCTGGGTTTGAGGCCAGCCTCAGCTGCTTAGTGAGGCACTCCACAACTTAGTGAGACCTGGTTTCAAAATAAAGAATAAAAAATAGGACTGGTGGTATAGCTCGGAGGTAGAATGCCCCTGGGTTCAACCCCCAGTACCGAAAAAAAAAAAAATTTTTTTTTAATTTTAAAAAGAAGGCTGGGCATGGTGGTGCACCCTTGCGATCCCAGTACTTGGGAGGTGGAGACAGGAGGATCGCAGGTTTGCAGCCAGTCTCATCCATTTAGTGAGGCCCTCTGCAATTTAGTGAGACCCTGTTTCAAATTAAAGAATAAAAAATAGGACTGGGGATGTAGTTTGGAGGTAGAATGCCCCTGGGTTCAATCCCCAGTGCTGCAAAAAAAAAAAAAAAATTTAAATAAACTGAGCATGATGACTCAAGCCTGTAATCCCAGTACTTGGGAGGCTGAGACAGGAGGATTACAAGTTGAAGTCAGCCTCAGTAATTTCATGAGACCCCGATTCAAAACAAACAAACAAACAAAAAATAGGGTTGAGGATGTCTCTCAGAGGTAGAATGTCCCTGGGTTTAAACCCCAGTACCATACAAAAGGGCGGGAAAAAGAAAAAGAGCCTGGCATGGTGGCGCACACTTTAATTCCAGTACTTGGGAGACAGAGACAGGAGGATCATAGGTTTGAGGACAACCTAGGCAATTAGTGAGACTCTCATCAATCTAGCCAGACCCTGTTTAAAAAAAAAAAAAAAAAATTTAAATAGAGCTGGTGGTGCAGCTCAGAAGTAGGCTGCCCTCCGGGTTCAACCCCCAAAATCCAAAAAAAAAAAAAAAAAAAGAATCAAACAGAAGAGGATTCTCAGATGCAATTCATAAACTGTAAGTTCTCTGAAAGTGAAAGAAATCTGGGGGAGAGAAAGGGATATTAATTTGGGGTATGAAATTCAAGGTTTCATCCCAAAGAGGAGAAACAACAGGCTGTGAGTCTCGTTGATACGGAAAGCAAGAGAAATCCGAGGGAAAATGTTGGCTCCTTCAATATTTTGCTGAGGCCTGAGCCTGCATGAGCTCGCCCCTGGATTTGGACAGCTCTCAGGAAAATCAGCGGGAACGAGGAACAAACATATGTCAGGACATGGGCCCCGTCAGACTGTGAACGCTGATCCGCAGGCGCAGCTCCACCAGATGGCGGTGTGCCGACAGGGAGTCCCAGGGAGCCTCTAGGAGCTCCAATTAAGTGACCCTGTGCTTCCGGATGCCAGAGCAGGGAAACTGTTGGTGTTGATAATGTTTCTTCTCATTATCTAATGAGGATTTTTTTTATTATTATTATACGAGCAGCAAAAACTAGCAGCCAGGTTTGGTGGCACATGCCTGTAATCCCAGTATTTGAAAGGCTGAGGCCAGCCACAGCAACTTAGTGAGATCCTCAGCAACTTAGTGAGGCCCTGTTTCAAAATAAAATAGGACTGGTGATTTAGCTTGAAGGTAGAACACCCCCGGGTTCAGACTCTAGTACCAAAAAATAAAATAAAACAAAAAAGAGCAAAGAGTATAAAATGAGCGCGTTACCATATACTCTTTGCCCACAGTGAGACTATAATCAGGTTAGGGAGTTAAGACATGCAAACAGGCCCTTAATATATATTGATAGTCACTATACCCCAAATTAAATCATCACCATCATCACTACTATCAATTGCAAAATACCAGTGATATTGAATCAACCTCTGAGTCTTATAGAGGGAAAGGAATTCACTGAGTGATGTTGCAAATTGTAGACATTCCAAGAACAGTCTCCAAGAGGGCCACAGAGGTACTACTGTCAGAAGGCACACTCAGTGGCCAAGTTCAGGTCCCACCCTTCCCACAGCAGCTGGGGACTTGCAGGAACTAATGCCTGGCTTCACAGCCTCAGCCCAGTTACCTAAGGAGGCCTCGGAGTAGTGACAGGAGCGTGGGCCTTGCCGTCAGGACACCTGTCCTAGGTGGCTAGAGATGCTGTAACAATTTACCACAGACTGGGTGACTTAAGCAATACCAGTTTATTTCCTCATGATTCTAGAGGCCTGAAGCCCAAGATCAAGGTGTTGATGGAACTGGTTTCTTTTGAGACCTCTTTCTTTGGCACATAGATAGCTTCTTTCTATGTCTGGTTTTCCTTCTGTATTATCTGTATCCAATATCCTCTTCTTATAAGGACATCAGTGAGATTGGATTAGAGCACACCCTAATGTGCTCACTTTAACTTTATTATTATTGAAAGACCCTGTCTTAGCCAGGAATGATGGAGCATGCCTGTGACCCTAGTATTTGGCAGTCTGAAACAGTACATCACAGGTTCAAGGCCAGCCTCAGCAACTTAGCAATACCCCCAGCAACTCAGCAAGACCCTGTTTCAAAATAAAAAACCAAAATAGGGGTAGGATATAACTCAGAGGCTTCTTGATTTAATCCCCAGTAAAAAAAAAAAAAAAAAAAAAAAAAACCCACAAAAAACTATCTCCAAATTTGGTCACATTCTGAGCTGCTGGGGATCAGGACTTCAGCCTATGAATTTTGGATGGACATAGCTCAAACCCACAGGAATATCCAAATTCTTGCCCAGTGCTCCCACTGACTAAGTGAGCAACACACAGACACTAAGCAAGTCACTCTCTGGGCCTCAGGCTTACTGGCTATAAAAATAAAGTTGTTGCATTACATCATCTCTGTGGTCTAAGAGTCTATGATCACCACGATCAATACAAGTCTGAATTTTGCAAGACCATGAGCAGGACGACTTCCAAACCAGCCACAAAGGACCATTGTCTTTGTGCATAGAACTCGGCATGTGTGTGCACACATATATTTTAATCCACTCATATCTATAAAAATAACTTTCATCAATTTATGGAGGCTACCTACCCTATTACACAGGACAACACGAGAACAAAACACAATAAGAATTTATTCTCTATGGATAGACCTGGAGAACATTATGTTAAGTGATATTAGCCAGTCACAGAAAATAAAGGGTCATGTGTTTTCTCTCATATGTGGAAGTTAGGGAGTAATCAGGATACACCAGGGACTTTAGATAATGGAGAAATCCCATGGAGTGATGGAGGTGGTCTAGGGAAGGGGAGGGGGAGGGGGAATTAATGAAGGAAATATTTCCAATGTACATACGTGAGAATAATGATGCCAATCTCAATATCATGTCTAGGGAAGGGGAGGGAGTGGAAGGAAGGGGGGGGGCCTCACCAAATGTGCATGCATGGCCCTGTCACTCTGAGCTACAATATGGTATGAGACTCCAATACACCAATAAACGTATATCAAAAAAAATGATAATTAAGTCAAAGAAGAAAAATTTGGAAATATAAGCCTTTCACTTAAGTTAGTAGCAGTGAAGAATTAATTTGTTGAACTAAAATTAATCTTAAAGAAGAGTTATGTTAGGCCGGGCATGGTGGCACATGCTTGTAATCCCAGTACTCCGGAGGCTGAGACAGGAGGATTGCTGTTTCTAAGCCTGCCTCAGCAATTTAGTGAAGCTCTCAACAACTTAGCAAGACCATGTTTCCAAATAAGAAATAAAATAGAGCCAGATGTGATGGCACACACCTGTAATCCTAGTACTTGAGAAACTGAGACAGGAGGATCACAGGTTCGAGGACAGTCTCAGCAAGTAGTGAGACTCTTATCAACCTAGCAAGACCCTGTTTCCAAATAAAAATAAGATAGGGCTGGGGGTGTAGCTCAGAGGTAGAATGTCCCTGGGTTCAATCTCCAGTGTCACAATAAACAAACAAATAAATAAATAAATAGGTCTGGGGATGTAGCCCAGAGATAAAAAGGTCCATGTGTTCCATCCCCAGTACCACACACCAAATAGAAGAAGAAGGAGGATGGAGGAGGAGGAGGAGGAAAGTAATGTTAATAAAGGAAAAACTCTAAAATAAAAAAAAAGGATTTATTTTCTCACTGGATGTGGTGGCACACACCTATAGTCCCAGGACTTGGAGACTGAGAAAGGGGAATCACAGGTTTGAGGCCAACCTCAGCATCTTAGCAAGACTCTCAGCAACTTAGTGAGACCCTGTTACAAAAAAAAAAAAATTAAGCCGAGTATGGTGGAGCACACCTAATAATCCCAGTATTTGGGAGACTGAGACAGGAGGATCACAGGTTTGAAGACAGCCTCAGCAACTTAGTGAGGCTCTCAGTAACTTACTGAGACTCTGTTTCAAATTTTAAAAATAAAAATAAAAATGGGGCTGGGGTGTAGCCCAGAGATAGAAGGTCCCTGGGTTCCATTCCAAGTATAAAAAAACACACAAACCAAAAAAAGAAAGAAAGAAAAAAAAAAGGGCTGAGGGGCAGCTCTGTGGTGGCAAAATGCCCCTGGATTCAACCCACACTATAAAAAATTAAATAAATAAGTGAGTAAATAAATGAATGAATGCAAAGAGTCCCCTTCCATCCTGTTCTCCCTACCCCAGGTGTACCGCAGATAGATATATGCAGAAAGCCAGAGATGAAAGTGTGCCCAAGTGCAAACCAGGATCCTGAATACTCATCTTGTCTTTTTCTCTTAATTGCCCTCAAACAAATTCTCCCCACCTGATTTGGAAGATGTGCTTGAAATGGGTCCTAAATCTGAGCTCTGCGGGGTCTTCACATTTCTCCTGAAGGAGGCAGAGGGCGATTCATTCAAGGTGTGTACAGTTGTGCTAATTAGGAAAGGTGACAGGGGGCCTTGGAGGAGAGATGGGGGACTCTCTTCTGGCACAGAAGACAGATTATCCAGACTTCAATGCCAGAAGTCAAGAGCTGGCGGGAGAACACTCTGGAATTAACGGTCAGCGGCCTGCTGTGTGACTGCAAGCAAATCAGCGACTCTGCTTCTTCCATGATCCCTAAGACAGCTCCTCGAGCTGTAGAGAGAAGCCTGAGTCCGCTAATCCTTCCCAGGCAGGTTTTGCTAAAAGGAAGGAAGTGTTAGGTAGTTATAAGCAGGGCAGGGAAAGAAATGGGACAGGGAAGAGCCCTTCTGAGAAGACTTGGGGATTGCCTCAACTGGCTGTGATCAGACACTTGGAGCCATTACACTGCAGCTTTAGATACCAGCGGAAAATCCAGCATGGTGAATTTAGTGCAGTTGCGCTAAGCAGTGACCACCCCAAATTACTATACACGAGGAGGGGTGGGATTTCTGGACAGTATCAAAACCTCACCATGGGGCAGACTTGCCCCTTTCCTTCTTCCATCTTTCCACTCCTGAAACAGTGAGCTCAGTGACCCTCCTGTGGAACTTACCCAATAAAGCCTTTCATGCCTGCCCTATCTGTCTCCCAAATGAGTAAACTCATGGCCTGTGACAGACAGAAGGAAAGGAGGGAGGGAGGGGGAGAGGAAAGAAGGAAGGAAAGAAGCAAGGAAGGAAGGAAGGAAGGAAGGAAGGAAGGAAGGAAGGAAGGAAGGAAGGAAGGAAGAATTTTTCAAGAGGAAAGGAGTGTTAGGTAGGGCATACTGCCCTGAAGTTTGGGAGGCAGTTCCTGGAGATCACCTTAAAATTTTTTTAAGCTGGGCGTGATGGTGCACACTTACAATCCCAGTATTTGGGAGTATGAGACAGGAAGATATCAGGCTTGGGAACAGCCTCAGCAAGTAGTGAGACTCTCATCAACCTAGCAAGACCCTGTTTCAAACTAAAAATAAAATAGGGCTAGGGAGCCAGGTGTGGTGGCTTGTAATCCCAGCATTTGGGAGGCTGAGACCGGAGGATCCGGGTTCGAGGCCAGCCTCAGCTACCTAGTGAGGCTCTCTGCAACTTAGTGAGACACTGTTTTCAAAATAAAGAATAAAAAATAGGGCTGGGAGTATAGCTCAAAGATAGAATGCCCCTGGGTTCAACCCCCAGTACCACAAAAAAAAAAAAAAAAAAAATAGGGCTAGGGATGTAGCTCAGAGGTAAAATGGCTCTGGGTTCAATCCCCAGTACCCCCTAAAAAAAAAAAAAAATCCAAAACTAGTAAGGAATGGACGCTGATCATGGAAGAACTGAACAGAACACATCAGCTGCCCTGGAGATCGCCTAGGCTGCGCAGCCGCACGAGGTAAGAGTGATGTAGGATAGAAGAAATAAGTAGGCAGGAAGGAGACAAATGGGAAGGAAAAGCAAAAATATCACTTTAACATAAACACCTGGAACTGAAGTGCTGCAGCCTCTACTCCACCTTTGGAAGTTCCTTAGGCCCTGCCCCCCACCTAGGAGCCAGGGCCAAAAGGACACCGGAAACTCAGCCAAGGTCAGACCCATCTTGAAACCTGAGGAAGAGGAGGGCTCAATTTGGACCGCCTACCTATCACCCCACCTATACCTGAAGAAGGAGGAGGTCCAGACTTCTTCTGTGCCCACCCCTCTTAAAAGCATATAAAAGAGGGAGTTTTGCCACGCCTCGCTCTCTCTTGCCCGCGTTTTCACATCTGGCCAGGAAGATGTCCTCTCACCTGTATTTTTTTTTCCCTTTTCCCTCTTTTCCTAAATAAATTCCTACCTTTTGTTCCTGACTGGCAGGTGTTAAAATTCTTTTTATCACGGAGGCCAAGGACCCATGAGTGGGACAGGGTTATCCCACAACAAGAGGACTGGATTTTCAGAGGAATCCTCTGGGTCCTTACTTAATGTAGAGAAGTGAGTTGGCCAGTCTCAGAGAACTGAGGCCAGCCTGTGCTGTCCACTCCAGACTCCTGACCCTCAAGAGTTAATGCCATTCCATCAGCTCAGGCCCTTCCGCCTTGTTCTCGCTGGCATTTACACATGGGCACAACTCAAACATCAGCCTCCAAGGTCTACGTGGCCCGTGACGGTCCACATTCCTCCCACCCCCAGCCTGGACTCCCGGAGGCAGGATGCTGATGGAATCCCTCCCGCAGAAATGACCCTGAGGCTCAGCCAGCTATCCTGGGGGGGATTTTATTTTTATGTTTGCAGCGCACACAGAATGCTACATCCTTTAAGCACAGCAGAATAATAAACCTCACGGAAATGCCAAGAAATCCTTGAGGGGGAAAAATAGCCTTGATTCCGGAGAAAAGGAAAATTTGTAATAATGATATTACCCCAAAGAAAACATTTAGAGGAGTCAGCTGATTTTTTAACACAGAAGGATGAAAGTAAAACAGGAAGGAGACTGAAGGCCAAAAGGAGGTCCCTTGAAAGAGTCGCTATTGCAACATGGCTATTCCAGATGGTTCTCCCCAGGCCAGGGAACTCCACTGGAGAGGGAAGTGGGGAGGAGGTGCAGGGCACTAGTCACATCAGGCGAGGAAAGGGAAATGTGCGTTTAATTTTAAACTGTCCTCCTGGGTTCCCTGCTACCGGAACCCACCAGAGGACAG
Organism: Graphiurus murinus; assembly: GCA_004027655.1. Classification (NCBI taxonomy): domain Eukaryota; kingdom Metazoa; phylum Chordata; class Mammalia; order Rodentia; family Gliridae; genus Graphiurus; species Graphiurus murinus. The sequence continues at coordinate 4,588 of PVLC010001777.1, read as the reverse complement.
AGGCAGGAAAGCAGCAACAGAGTGCGCTGTGGATGTGTGTGTTCCCACTCAGCTGCTGTTTTCACAATTCAACTCAGTTAGTTACCTCAGGGCACCGTATTCTTCAGGGAGTCCTGCCCAACACTGATTCTTGCTGATGTTATCTTTGTTACTGTTGGGAGAGAAGGTCCAAAATGTCCTGAGATTAAACCATTTTGGAAATGCTGCATTTTTTTTCCCCAAATTTTCAATGGTTCTTTACTGCAGGATGTTTAGGTCCCTTTAATCTGCTAGTGTGCATCGTAACTTTCCAAAAAGGGAAAATCGTGGCATTTCACTATTTTATTTATTTATTTTTGATACTAGGGATTGAACCAAGGGGCATTCTGCTTCCAAGCTACACCCCCAGCCCTTTTAATTATTTATTTATTTATTTATTTATTTTGAAACAGTATCTGGCCAGGTTGCTGAGCATCTTGCCAATTTGCTGAGGCTGGCCTCAAACCTGTGATCCTCCTATCTCAGCCTTTCAAGTACTGAGATTACAGGCGTGTGCCACCATGCACCGTGCATTTCACAATTTTAGGTGAAAGCATGGTTCTTGTGCAGTGTTTTCTGGACCTAGTGCTCTAGCGAGTACTCTCTTGTAGCTGCTATCTTCTGACCCTGTATCTAATCTGAGATCGTTCTCACATTTGTCTTTTCCTTTTAGTGCTGTCCTTGCTCCTGGTGCAGCCAGCAGCCTTCTTGGCTGAATTCTATTCTGCATTCTCCTGATTTAGTTTATCCAAGTCTATCTTTTCCACCTTTGAGCTCCCACAAATCTGCACCAATGTACCTCTTTTCTTACCTCGAAATAAGAATGAGCAGTTCATGTACACCAACTAGGGGCATGGCCTTGTTCTAAGTGTTTTACTTAACGCAGTCGTCCTGAGCTCAGAATCCATAGAGCTCAGGATCCAGGACCCCTGTAGATACCAAAACCCCCAGATGCTCAAGTCCTTATAAAATGACCTAGTGTCAGCATCCCTAGCATGCAACCCACACACATCTTCCTGTAGCCTTTAAATCATCTCTACATGCATTATGTAGATAGTCCTTATATTGTATTGTTAAAAGTCTGTACATGTTTATTAATTTTTTAAAAAATGTCAGACTGTCAGATGTAGTAAAACATGCCTATAATCCCAGCACTTGGGAGATTAAGACAGGAGGATTGCAGGTTCAAGGACAGCCTCAGCAACTTAGAGAGCCCCTGTTTCAAAATAAAAAGGATCCTGGGAGTTTAGCTCAGATAGAATGCCTCTGGGTTCGGTCCTCAGTACTGTTGGGAGTGACAGGTCCGTTTCTCAACTCAGGAACTCAGGATGGGCAGGGTTCTTAGCTAACGTAACAGAAAAGAATTTCAGCACAAGCAAGTCAGAGGCATAGAGGTTTATTTAGGAAAGTAGAAAATACACATTCAAGGGAGAATGTGGGCCATCTCAAGAGGGAGAGAGGCTTTGGGGGGACTGCAGGCCTCTTTTCTTATAGGGGACTTTTGTGTAGGGTGGGCTAGAGGAGGTGTGTGAGGATGATCTAAATCCAGTAGTTCCCAAGGCAGATTATGGTGGTCTGGTGGTCCGGTCAGTTTTAGGGAGGATGATCTCAGTCTGGTAGTCCTGAGGTGGTTTTTGGTGTCTGGGCATCCTTAAAGCCCTCAGGCTGATTGAGATCTTTATTACCTGCTTAACAGATAAGCTGGAGAGTGTTCTATGTTTCTCAAGGTATCATATCTGTCTTGTTAACAATTCACCTGGCTATTATCGTTTTGTTCAGTTAACTATAGGATCTGCAGATTTCCCAGATATTTGGGAGAGACATGCCTAGGAAAGAGAACTTGTTTGGGGAGTAAAGGCTGAGGCACTTCACAAGTGCTTATATTGAAGTTATATTTTACTTTTCCTTTCTGTTCCTGTCTGTCTCCTTTTTTATCTAACTATTTCTTGTATCCTACAACACTACCAAAAAAAAAAAAAAATTTTTTTTATCTGCAATTGGTCAAATCTGTGAATATGGAGGGCTGTTTTAGATCATTTGATTTCCCCCACAACCTCATGAAGTAGGTGCATTCTTTTTAATTTGGTGGCGCACGCTTGTAATCCTGGTACTTGGGAGGCTGAGACAAGAGGATCACAGGTTCGCGGCCAGCCTCAGCTACTTAGTGAGACCCTCTGCAACTTAGTGAGACTCTGTTTCAAAATAATAGAAACAGGGCAGGGAGTAGAGCTCGGAGGTAGAATGCCCCTGGGTTCAATCCCTAGTACTGAAAAAAAAAAAAACCATATAGGGAAATAGATGTGGAGAAATTTAGTAAATGGCTCAAAGTAACATGCTAATACCGCTAATAAGGACAGAACCATGGAAGGAACCTAGGCATTCCAGCTATGGCGCTGGGACTCGCTTGGGCCTGCAATTCCCCTGCCTCGGTTCCACCTTCTAGGCCTTGCTCAGGAAGCATCCCCAGCCCTGGAGGCTCTCTTTCTGCGACCTCATTTCTCTGCAAATGGGGGTTGGCCTGGGCCCCCCAGAAGCCTCTACTGAGTCCTGCTAAGGAGGTTGGACTTGGCTCTGAGGGCAGCAGTGAACCATTAGCACGTTTAGGAAGGGGAGTGACACGATGAGATTGTGCTGTTGAGCACTCTCTCTAGAAGAGTGTAGAGTAGATTGGTTATGAAAAGTAACACAGAAAGCACTTAGGAGAGAAAGTTCACTTAATTCTCATAACAGCCCCATAGGGATAGGATCGATGCATGGTTCTTCTCACTCATTTTACAAAGGAAGAAACTAAGGAACAGAGAGGTTAAGGAACTTGCCCTAAATTACTCAGCTAGCAAACCAGAATATGAGCTAAAGCTGCTTATGTCTACAATGATACTCTCTTAATATTTTCAAAGTGCCAGGCGCGGTGGTGCACAGTTGTAATCCCAGTACTTGGGAGGAGGCTGAGACTGGAGGATCGCAGGTTCTTGGCCAACTTCAGCTACTTAGTGAGGTCCTCCGCAACTTAGTGAGACCGTGTTTTAAAATATAAAGAATAAAAAATATGGCTGGGGATGTAGCTCAGAGGTAGAATGACCCTGGGTTCAATCCCTGGTACTGAGGTAGAATAGAAGAAATACAATTTTAGGTAGAAAGGAAACAAATTGGGAAGGAAAGGAAAGCATAGTTTAAAATCTAAATTTTGGTGTTTTTTTGTTTTTGTTTTTTTCACTACTGGGGATTAAACCCAGGGACATTCTACCTCCAAACTATACTCTCAGTCCTATTTTTTATTCTTTTTTTTTTTTTTTTTTTTGCGGTACTGGGGATTGAACTCAGGGGCATTTTACCTCCGAGCTACACCCCCAGCCCTATTTTTTATTCTTTATTTTTGAAACTGAGTCTCACTAAGTTGCGGAGTGCCTCACTAGGTAGCTGAGGCTGGCCTCGAACCTGGATCCTCCGGTCTCAGCCTCCCGAATGCTGGGATTACAAGCGTGCGCCACCACGCCCGGCTTTATTCTTTATTTTGAAACAGGCTCTCACTAAGTTGCAGAGAGCCTCAGTAAGTAGCTGAGGCTGGCCGCAAACCCGGATCCTCCAGTTTCAGCCTCCCAAGTACTGGGATTACAAGTGTGCGCCACCACGCCTGCCCAGCTAAATTTTTTTTTTTTTTTTTGCGGTACTGGGGATTGAACTCAGGGGCATTCTACCTCCGAGCTACACCCCCAAACCTATTTTTTATTCTTTATTTTGAAACCAAGTCTCACAAAGTTGCTGAGTGCCTCACTAGGTAGCTGAGGCTGGCCTCGAACCCGGATCCTCTGGTCTCAGCCTCCTGAATGCTGGGATTACAAGCCTGCACCACCACGCCTGGCTTAAATTTTGTTTTAACAGAGCTTGTTTACTCTTAGGCAGGAGCCAAGCCTACACTTTTAAATCATAATGGCCTAGCTCCATACCCCAAATTCCTGAGGCAATTAGATCCCTTACCTTTTGTTAGAGTTCTGCTCACCTCAATTTCCTAGGAAAAAAAGTCCCAGGGAAAAAAAAAAATCACACTTTGCCTCACACCCCATCCATGGGTCCCATAGAAAGACTCACATTTCTCCCAGGCCCAGCTTCCTGGTTCCTGAAGCCTCCACTCCCTGGGATTCCTTATCCCCAAAAATTGTCACCTTTTGTGAGCCTAAAGCTTCAAGAAGAGGCCCCCCTCTCATGCTGCCCCATTTCCCGCCATGTGCCCCAAGCCACCCCTTCCCCACCCCCAGGTATCTCTCACACTCTCAGGTCACCTGCATTTCCCCTTAAACCTGTATCTTTACTTTTCTTGAATTAAACCTCTGCCTTTGTCTCTGACTGGTTCATGTTGAAATTCTTTTCTTTTCACCACAGAAGCCAAGGACTCCTGGGGCCCTGAGGTGAGCTTCCACTTCCCAAACCAGGGACTCCTCAGGACTACTCTCCAAAAAATTATTGTGTTCTCCCCCGACAGTACACATGCACACACACACACACACACACACACACACACACACACACAGACAGACACACACACACACACACACACACACACACACACACACAC